>VSMD01123680.1:0-282501 GCA_008750895.1 Mirza zaza
AAGTTGGCCCAGATCAGTCACCTCAAAGACATATCCTATTAAAGTAATTGGACTTTAAAATAGCAACAAAAAAGACTTTGGACAGCCAAGAGAAAAAAGCTCAAGGTTTTTCTTTAGGGGTAAAAGAAAATCAGCTGACTGCAAGTTTCTCCAGTTATATTTACTACCAGAGGACGATGAAACCACTTCTATAAAGTGTGCGCATCAAGGATATTATCTTTGGGCGAGCTGCTCTTCAAGAAGAAAGGCTACATTAAAAGAAAAAAAAAAGGTTTTCAATGCAAGAAAGTCAGGAATATATTGTTCCCATGACTCCTTCTTAAGGAATCATTAGAAGAACCTTCAACCAATCAAGAGATGACTTAAAACACACACACACACACACACCCCAAGAGGACTGGTAGTGAGCATTGACAATATTTAACTGTAATACCAAGTCTGAGTCTAAAGCAAATGTGGAAATTGGAATGTCAGAACAGAATGTAAGTATTATTTACCTTTCAGAAATAAAATGGAAGGGAAGAGAAAAAGAAGGGAGGTGAACAAAGTTCATTGATTGCCTTATCTATAGCAGAGATTCAAAAGGTATCTTTTTAAAAAAATTTATTTGGAAATAATTTTAAATTTATAGAAAGTTGCAAAAATACAAACACTACAAAGAATACCTATAATCCTGTTACCCAAATTCACCTGTTGTGAATGTTACCCCACTTGCTTTATCATTAGTTCTCTCTCTCTTTTGTGCACACACACATATGTATGTCAGTATAGATATACATACACATATAATTTTTTTCTGAACCATCTGAGAATAAGTTACGTATATCCAGAGTTGTTTCTCTGGCCCTCAGCACAGTCCAACCCTGGCCTGGATGTCCCCACAGCTTGGTGCCACATCTTACCCCACCCACTCTCCCATGTCCATCAGTGTACCCTGTGGGCTTCAGACCCAGTCTTTTTCCTCTCAGCAGAAAGCCCTCACTCAGTGACTCAGACCAAGACTCCACTGTATGCACTCTCTGTGTGTTAAAAAGAAGATCACTTAATCCGATTAACAGGTTTGGGAGAAGAAGCCTGCTTCCCCACGGGGGGGGGGTGATTGCACTTGGAGGTGGGAGGTGAGTCTGATAAAAGGGCACTGCCCTGGTGCTCACTGCCAGCTGAGGACCACCTGAACTGGGAATGAGGATCTACTTAAGAGTCACATCAGTTTGGTAAACATAGACTTTTATTGCAAAAGTTCAAGATTTATATAATAGAATGTTGAACGAAACTGTTCTTATTATGTTTGATTGCATTTAAAGTCCTCAAAGTGAAAACAGTAAGTAACCAGGAGAAGCAGCACAGAACCTCTTAACAGCAATAAAATCCGGCCTGCAACCATGAGCCCAATCCTTCATTTAAACAGAAATCTGGAGATGTTTGCAAAGTCATAGGTTAAAGAGTTGGCAATCTGGGGAGAGGGATGCAGTGGCTTTTCCCCAGGGAAATGAAGGGAAGCCTTCCACCCTCACCCCCAAGCCACATGAAAGTGGGCTCTAAGAGGAGTGTTCCAAGGATTGGGCACCAGGCACAGAACCAGCAATTCATTCTGTTCAGATCTGTCCTCAGTGCTTTTTGGACCAGGAAAAAAGAATCAGGAGTGGTGGCAGAGCAGGGAGAACTCCCCTTTTACTGTCTGGCATCAAAAGATGGGTCAAGTGGCTACTTTGGAGAGCAGCTGGGCTTGAGCCATCTTGCTAAGAGCCTATGCAAAGTCACAGGCCATCAGGTCAAGAGAGCACTGCAACAAGAGTCTCATGTGAGCTGACAGGGCAGGAGGGGGCAAGAGCAGATCTCACAGGTGGGAGAGTTGGGGGGGGCTGTTGACAACCAAGTGGGACCTCCCTCAGCTGGGTAAGTGGAGGCGCTGTCCCCTTCCCTTTCCCTCTCCGTCTGCTCCAATCCCAAGGGTGAAGTGACCACATGCCTTCCCAACTCTGGTTCCTGAGGCTGGCCTGCAGGGCAGGAGGACCTGAACATTAAGTTGGATTGAAGTTTTAAATTGACTGAACCAGACTGCAGTTTTCATACCTGCAGTCCTATGGCTCCTACATTAGATGTCTTGAAGGGGCAAGAAAGAGGGCCATCCTATACTCCTTTGGGGGCAGTGATGGAAGAAAAAATCAAAGCAATTTCTTGCTGTGCTCTCCTAAGTTCAGGCTGCTTGATGATTGGTCTAACTGAAATAAAATCTGGAAGTAGGATGTCGTGAACTTGGACACATCAGACCTCTTGGTTTTAGAAGCTGTTGGATTCAACTTCGTAGCTTATTGCTCAGCATGAACTGGTCTATGTTTCAATATTTGCAAGAAAATTAAACATGAATCAGAGGCACATCGATCTGAAACATACTTTAGGACATTCTTTTGCCGTGGCGTATGTACAATTCACAACCAGTAAATTCTAGTTTTAACTAATTGACACATGCCCGAAATCACTATTTTGTAATGTATATCAGATGAGCCTATATTGCATCTGAATATCTGAGACCATGTTTCTTACTTTTGAGTAGTTTTCTTTCAAATATAGAATGTCTATTTGATCTCAAAAAAGGAACTCAGAGTAAAAAAAAAAAAAAAAAAGAAAGAAAGAAAGAAAGGGAAAAAAGTCCCAGTCTCTTGTTACTATAGCAATAGCTATACGCATGGTGTGCATTACAGATGCAATCCACGGTGGGGGTCATTTTATTGGTCAGTTGGGAAGTATCCACAGATTTGTACTCATAACCAATAAATAGAGCTCCCAGCCTGTGTCTGGGAGGCTTCTGCCATTACCATAAGTGTAATCACTGCTTCCTTTTGAAACAGAAGTTTTGGTCTCTCAGCAGCACTCCACAAAGCAGCGAACAGCCACCTCCCCCTCTTTTCTTCCTACTCCACTTCAGAGGAGCACACAGAAGCTGTGTTTTACTTGCTCGAGCTAAAAATATCTCACTTGTGAATTGCATTACTATAATTTAATCCCTCAAAGCAAAGGTAAAATAAAATTATACCTCCTGATGGCGAAATTATACAGGCGGAGACAGGCAGGTGCGGAGAAACCTCTTTGCCTAAGCTGCAGCGCTCTGTTCTTCTGGTTGTGTATGATGTTGTGATAAGGGCGCAGCCTTTGGTAAAGATAACCCTTGCACTTACTAGCTGGGTAGCTGCACCAGACTCGCAGGCTGTTTTCCCCATCCCATCCCTCCCCTGAGGTATGAAGAGCAAAGGAAAGAAAGGAAACACCAGAATAAAAACCTGTTCCAAGCAGGTAAACAGAAACAATTTCAAGTATGTACAACAGAAGGAATTTAATGAATGGGTAGAATGGGTGGAACAGGTCACGGCTGGTGCCTGAGAAGCCACACGTGGGACAGTGAGAGACTCGGAGGCCAGCTGCAGGCAGACACTGCCACTCTGTTCAGCTCAGGGGGTGAAGAGGAGGAGGTGATGTTACCACTAGGGTGACCAATTGTTCAGTTTGCGAGAACTTTCTCAGTTTTAGCACTGAAACCCCTGTGTCCCAGGAAGCCCTAATTCTCAGGTAAACCTAGATGGTTGGTCATCTCCATTATCATAGCCCAGAGCAGGGACCCAGAAGCTAGGACCACAGTGCCTATCTAGCACAGAGCCACAGAGAAAACTCAGCAGCTGCCAGAGAAGGGGGTGGGGGAAGTACCCTGGCTTCTTCCTCATCCCCGCCCTCTAATCTTCCATCTGAGCCTCCTACTGGCCAAGCCAGCTGTCAGTCAGCTGATACAAACAGAAAAACAGGAAGTGGTTGAAGAATGGATCCAGGGCACAGGAGACCAAGGTCAGCCCTATGTTGGTGCACAAGTCACTTCACCTCCCTGAGATTTGGTTTCCTTGTTTGTGCAGTGTGACAAAGTAGATAACTGTGAAAAACAGAAGAGATGTGCAAAGTGCCCAGTCTACATCCTGGCACGCTGTATATAGATGCAGAGTGGTGGGGGAATATTTTTGACATGTTTAGACATTGCTATTTCCTTTCTCTTCTTTGCTCTTGATACCTCAGGAGAGAAAGGAGGCAGGGGAAGTAGCCTTGATCTCCTCCTGGCTTTTGCTTTACAAAAATTTAGGCCTTTGGGGTGTGGCAAGACTCAACCAAGTGTCTGAAAGTCAGAAGTTTGAAGAGAGCAGGGATTTCTTTCTGGTCTCCCGATTTCGCAGCAAAAGATTAAAAGAGATGGGAGGAGAAGCAACGCCTGCACTGACTTTGGTGAGTGCTAGATTAAAGGAACCTATAGCATCTAACCAGAGCCTTGAGGAGATCCCAAAACCTAAAGAAGAGGGTGGGACCTGAGAGGAGAAGGAACCTGCGTCCTGCTGCCTGAGCAGAGACCCTGGGAGACAGCAGTGCTCGGGGCGAGAGGAAGCATCTGCACACAGAGAGTGACAGCCTATTCCCGGACAACCCCATGACCTGCAGGGCTCTCTGCAGGGAGTGTGGACCTGAGGAGGCAGGTGGACAGGCACACGATCCCTCAGCAGTAACACAAGTGAAAGGTAAACCACAGGCTCTTCTTGGGTTTCAGTGAAAAGCTTTTAAACTGGAGATGGTATGAAGAAAGCACTGTGGGACTCTAACAGCAACACACCAATGCACTCACAAATAACATGTCATTTGTAGGGAGCAGGCTAAGCTGGGTTTAATTTGCAGCGGGCATCTGTTATTTTTGGCTCTCAGCCTCTGCATCCTGGCTAAGGCAGTCATGCTTATTGTGATCATTTCAGTCATGGGTATGTAGTCTCAGGGTAAAAACTTTTGCTTTGTAGCTACTGGGAAGTAGATTGTTTTCTGATTGAGCGGGTCTTCCTGTGAAGCTGTGTGTGGGGACAGAGAATGGAATCAACACAGAGGTAGCTGAAGCAGAGCCCCAGAAAATCAGGTCCTGAAATGGCATCATGTGGACCCTCCAATCAATCTGTACCCAAAACTTGTCCTATCCCTGTGCTTTCCAGTTATTTGAGCTAATATACTCCATTTTTTGTTGAAATCCATTACTGTTTTCTGACACTTGCATGCAAAAGAGTCCCAACTTACATACTGTTGAACCAGTTTCTTTGCCACTCTATGTGATGCTTGGTAAATGGCTCTAGATGCTGACCCTGTTTGCTCAAGAGGATTAAAGACGGTAATATATGTCCCACCCTCAACTCCAGGGTGTGCGACAAATGTTCTCTGCACAGTATTGCTTAGTGTTCATAGAGCTCAGGTTTGAGAGCTGACCACATGAGTTCTGATCTTCATGCTGTCACTTACTAGCTGTGTGGCTGTGGGCAAGTTGCTTATCCTCTCTGTGCCTTGGTTGTTCCATGTATAAAATTGGGGTAGCATTAATATCTACTCTATAGGCTTGTTCTGTAGATTAAATAATTCTTGTTAAGTGCTTGACATATGGTCAGAATCAAAAACATGTCAGCTGCTACTACCTATGGGATAGGGTTTTCAATATAGATGTTTGATCAAGTAGTTATTGCATAAATTTGAATGATGAGCTGGTTTGGTGATAGAGTGGGTATGGCACTGGATTTGAAGTTCATGAAGTTCAGAAGAATTTGGTTCATGCCCCACCTCTGCTACTTACCTATTCCTAAACTGTTTAAAAGTCACTTAACAATGTGGATTTCAGAGATCTAGGGTCACAGTTACTGTTACTTTTGCCTGTACGGTATAAAAAGACTTCTTTGGAAAACTCAGCTTTTTTTCTCTGCTGTGGATCCCAAGTTCTTGATTAATTTGTGGTTATAAAATGCAATAATTTTAATTAAATTTAATGATTTTAATTAAAGCAGTGGTATCCAACCTGGCTGATCATTTAAATCATAGATAGAGCTCTTGTAATAAACCAATTGTGAAGCTCACCACCATAGATCCTTGCTGAGTAGGCTGTGGGCAAGGCCTGGGAGTCTGTAATTTTAAATAATTCCTCAGATGATATTGGTGATCACTGAGGCTTGGGAACCATTGTACAAGGGGGCCTAGTAATTAATGGGTGAGTTTGAATTCAGCAATAGCTTCCTAAATTAAAAAATATTAATTTAAAGATTGGAAGCATTTTAAATGAATTTTTAATGCATATATAATAACAGAATATTAATTCTGGAATGAGACAGAGATTATGTAGTTTGATCCATTTATTCACAAATCACTTATTTTCCAAATCTCTTAATATTCCTGGATCTTAGAGATTTGCTGAAGGCCATACGTTTTGTAAAATAGCTGGAATTGGAAACTGGGTCATAACTGCTTTCCCTTTCCCCATATTATCATCTCAGCAGAACTTAAACATGAGTGCTTCATACCTGGGATTTGTTTTAATCATGTATGGTAAAGTGACAGACACAGAACAACTTGCCTTTGAAAGAAGAGTTGCATTACTCATGGTTCCTAGGAGAAGGGGGCATGCCATACCAGGGTCAGCCAGCAGGTAGAAGGAGAAGGAGAGAGCATGACCACAAGCTTTTATTGTGGTTCCCACAGAAAGGCAAGGCAGGACAGGGTACACAGCTTAGCACTGGCTAGTTTGAATAATTTTGCTGGGCTCTGGGATATAGGCGTGGTCACTAGTTGTCCAGTACCTGGCCCTGTGATGATTCAGGGCAGGGAAATATTGACTTTGTATGACAGTTAGATAAAGGAGATGGTGGGGGTGTCTGGATTGGTTGGTTTGCACATGACAGATGTGTTCTAGGAGAGTCCTGTGCTATCTCCAGGAATTAGCTGGCCCCAGGAGGGACAGTCTTTCTAGATTAGCAAGACCCTCCAAGAAAATGTCAAAGCATCATAAAATACAGAAAAATAAAAACATAATTAATACAATGAGATGTGCCATTTGCTTCAAGAAATAAAAGACATGGTTCTCAGTTCTCTGGTTTCAGCAAAGATGGCAGAGAGGGATATTGCCTTGTCTCTTTCCTGTGTTCTTTTCTGAATTTGAGAATGAGTCTCTAGTCTGGGAAAGGAAGGTGCCTAAGATTTGATGAACTGATTCTCTAATCTAATTTGTGACTACTGAGGGCTGCAAAGAGAAAGAAGACACTGAGGCCATCAGAATGATCCTACTAGAACAAGTCTTCTATGGCACAATGGGGACTTCTATGAATGTTTATTCTACCATTTCTGTTACCAGACTTCAGAAGTGTCCATCTGCAAAGCACCATTTAATTTTCACACATATTTCATCCTCCCTGGGGGCAGGGAATGGATGAATAATCCTTTTTTTTTTTAAATGTTGTGAGCAAAACAGATCCCTCAACCCTGTTCTTATTAGTTCAAAAATCATATTTGTTTTATTAATTAAAAAACTTTACTGGATCAAATGGTAGTTATATTTTTAGCCCTTTGAGTTATCTCCATATTACTTTCCACAGAGGTTGTATTGGTTTTCAGTCCCGCCAGCAATGTAGGAGTGTTCTTATCTCTCTGCATCCATGCCAACATTTATTATTTTGGGACTTTTTGATAAAAGCCATTCTCATTGGAGTTAAGCGATATCTCATTGTAGTTTTGATTTGCATTTCCCTGATGATTAGAGATGTTGAGCATTTTTTCATATGTTTGTTTGGCCATCACTCAGCCACAAAAAACAATGGTGATCTAGTGCCTCTTGTATTATCCTGTATAGAGCTGGAACCGATTCTGTGAATGGAAAAACAAGCAGCACATTTACTCACCAGCAAATTGGTATTAACTGATCAACACATTTATCGGGTGTCAGGTGGGAGTGGGGAGGAGAGGATGGGTATATTTACACCTAATGGGTGCAGTGAGCATTGTCTTGGGGATGGACATGCTTGAAGCTCTGAATTTGGTGGGGCAAGGGCAATATGTAACCTAAACATTTATACCCCTGTAATATGCTGAAATAAAAATAAGGAAAAAATTTTACTCATTTTTAAAAATAGCTTTATAAGATGTTTTGGTAATATATACGCAGTATTTTAAGATTTCTACTATATTCTTACTCATCAATAATAAAACTCTTAAGGAGTCTGTACTTAATCATCATCAAGCAAATCTATTATTAATTGATACTTCATACAACTTCTGAAAAATTTTCTTTTAGATATAAATTATTTCATCTATGTCATTACATTTTGTTTCAGTTGTAATTATGAAAGCTGCCATTTAATTCTATATATAGTTTTTGTTTTTCTAATGAGGAAATCTATTTAATTAGCAGAATGGTGAAAATGTTATTTATAGTAGTTAATAACCTCTGCAGGAAATATTAATTAGCATAATGCATATGTGAATCTGAATAAAATATTTTAATAATTTTCAAGGATAATTGGTTTTATGAAAGGAATTTGAGAATATTATATCCCCACAGGACATTTTTGTCTTGCACAAATAACAGAGTATTAAATGTAATACTTTTAATGCAACTTTTTCTGCCACCCCTTTCTTGAAATGGTGGTATTAGAAAATGACAGTCAAAAAACCTCAGTTAATGTCTTGTAACCAGCCAAGCTGTCTAAAGCAGATTAATCTCTTTGGAACTCAGTTTTCTCATTTTTTTTTAAATGGGAAAAATAATCATGCATATTTTAATGGCACTATGAGGATTAAGTAGCATAATTTATGTGAAAATGCTCTGTAAAACTCTTTACAAATGTTATAGATTATAATCACTCTGTGAAGTTTCATAAGGCATTTTGGCTTTGGGGAAGATACGGGGTTCCTTATCTTTCTGCAACAATCTTTGTTATCTCAATAGTGTCCTCATTTATTGTGCTGTTTGCAAAGCCAGAGTCAGTTCACATACATTATTGATTTTATCCTCAGTTTTCCCTTCTGTCTAATATGGAGATTTTACTTTCCTCATTTTATAAAAGAAGAGACAAAAAGAAACTGTTAGTTAAGTAACAGTTCTGCTACCTCAATTGGAGTCCAAGCCAAAACTTGGACACTGGGACTTCTGCCTTCTTTTCTCAAGGTCACCTGTCCATCCATGGGAGCTAGCAGTCTCTGCTACTATCTCCCTCCAAATGATTTTCTAGGTGCAGAGTAAAGGAAAAGAGAAAGCAGGGATGTGACTATTTGCTTTTGGGTTGTGAGTAAATGTCTTTTCTGGGACACAGGCTTGCCAGAGGCAGAAAGGCAGGAACTCGTCGGCACTGGCCGTCCTCTGTCCCCTGGTGAGTCTGAGACATCACTCCTGTGGCCAGGCCCAGGAGAGTCTTCATAGAGTGATTGTGCGTGTCCTTCCAAACTCTTAAGATAAAGTGAGTTAGAAGGAATATGTATGTGGCAGCACACTTCTGATAAGACCCTCTCTGCGTCACAATGTCACCATTAGCAGCACACACTTATTAGGTACTTTGAGGAGGGCTCAGTAAGCTAACAGGACACATGTGGCCTTTCCCCTGCTGTGTGAGCTGGGCGGTTCAGGCACAGGACCAAAGAAGAATCACTGGATTTGATCGACCCTGGGTCTGGAGTCTTCAGGGATGTTGCTGCAAAGTTACAAAAGGCAGGAGGTTAAGGGCAATGTCACTAGAGTGGCTGAAACAGGGATCTAGGTCAGTAGTGAGTATAGAACGAGGGCAGAAGTCCCAGTATTTCCAAGAGTAGGGTTTTATACTACTCTTGGTGGAAATGCAAGAGGAGGTCATCTGGTAGGAATAAAGAGATGGAGATATTTTGTCTCAGTACAGTGAGTTTATGGGGTACGGAGGCATTTGAGGTCATCAGATCACAGAAGACTGGAGTGTCAGGTTAAGGAAATCGCTTCACCTGCTGCTTCATTTTACCAGAACATAAGTATCAGAAAAATGTTCTTATAGTTCCTTTGAAAACAGTACTGGTCATGTCTTGTCACTCTGTGGGTTAGGAGGAGGGAGATCCCTCCCAAATAAAGCCATCCTACCTGTCGGCACCCTGATGACCACTTTCACCAGCAGGAAAGGCGGGATGTCCTGGGTTTTCCTGGGTTTTCCATTTGATGATGAGTCACAGTGCTTGCTTCAGGTAAATTTAAAATGTCATAGATACCTGGCATAGACTCATTTCCATTTCTACTGAGAATTTTTTTCCTAAACCTTCAAATGTGCTAGCTCATTTGTCTGATTTAACAAATTGCCTCATTAGTGATTCTATAATGGGAGCACTTACTAATGCTGCGTGTTCCATCCAGGTGCTAAGACACCTTTCGTTGTCACAGCACTGATGTGAGTCAGATAGTAACAATGGTGTCCTTTGTTTTTATGGGAGATGAAACTGAAATGAAACACTTCGTATGATGTCGCTAGGTAACAGGATATATCCAGAATTTTTCACTCCATGGGCAGATTCTCTCTTTCCTCCTATTCATAGATTTCAGTTATCCATGCAGAAAATAGCACTTGGTGAAGATTCTGGACACGAGGGGTCTTGTGTCTACCGCTCAGCGAATGTAGGTCTTTGGCAAGCCAACCTTGCTGATTTCTGCCTCAGTTATATTATTAGTAAAATGAAGAATTTTAAAAGAAAATTCCAGTGGATTTCCCTTTATTACTCACTCAGCAAACATTTATTAAATACCTACTATGTATCAGACACAGCGCTAATTCCTGGGGATACAAAGATGAGAAAATGACAGTCCTTGACTTCAGAATGCCTAGTGTCTAGTAGGGGAATAGACAAATAATCCCACAACTGCTATGTGGTATGGTTAGTGACATGATGGGACAAAGCTCAGGGCACTATAGGAGCATAAAATCAAGGCACCAAAAAATTGAGGTTACCTTCTCATTGTATGAAGATGCTGACTGGCAAGTATGAGTTCAGACTGCTGGACTGGATTATCTATCAAGACACTTCACCACTCAACAACCCCGCCATGAAATACAATCAAGTATGGCAGATATACTAAAAGGAATAAAAATCATTGAGAACCACACAAGGTTAAAAAATAAAAAAGCAACAAACCAAACAACTTTTAAATTCACACAGGCAGCAAAACTTAAAGGTCAAGAACATATCTTTTCTACAAAGGTTGCCTGGGTTTAAATCCAAGCTCTGCCTTATTAGCCCAATCATTTAAGCAAGTTCTTCTGCACCTTGTATTCATACCTACAAACCAGGGAAGACAACTGATCTATCTCTGAGGTATGCTGGAAGTATTAATGAGACAATGAAGGTTAGATGTTTTATGGGCAATTTATATACTTTGTTTATTTTTTTAGTTTATAAGATTTCAACACCTTCTTGTAGGCTCTCAAAGGAAAACAAAATGGCTTTTTATTTTTAATTTAAGTTCTCTTTAATACATGTTGTTGGGAATTCTAGCTCATTTCTCTCTACTTGCCAGTAGGAACCCTGAGTTGGTATGTTGTAGGATTGGCTATGAGAGTGGTGATGTTAACAATATCGACATTGGTTTAAAACGAGAAAGGCAGGTAGGCTCTTACGAGATAGTATGACAAAGAGCTTCTGTACATGGTAAAAATTGTCACAGAAGTTCTAAACAGGGAATCACATTTGTTATTAATAATTCCTCCCACCCCAGCATACAGATCAAAGTGTTTCCCTTCCTTGGATTCCGTAGGTGGCCTTCCCACTGTCAGATTTTTTGTGACACACATTCTGTCAGCTGAGTGAAATACAACAGCTATTTTCCTAGGAAAAGGAAATCCCAAGGACCAATTGCATAAACATGGGAATGTATAGAGATTTAATCCAACTTGGGACGGCCTTCAATCATTAGGTTCTTACAGCTGTACCTCTGTTTCACAGTAAAGCTAAGCAGCTCACTCTCTGGCCCACCCATGGAGGAGTTCTATTCTTTTGTATTAAGCTGTAGATGAGACACCTACATCCCAACTGAAAAGTGCTTCTCTGCATATGCTTTGAACTTGATCTTCCAAGTCTGTCCTTTCCAGGGTCCCATCTATGCTTTCTCTAGCTATAGCTCCCTACCCAAAGGTACCCCCTAAAATGGAGGACTTTTTTCTACAAACAGCTTTCTCTTTTTCATCATCCTTGCTGCCCTCCCTATCTCAAAATAGCAGCTTTTACAAACCAATGACAAAATTCATTTTAAGGAATGAAGAAACTGAATCCCAGGGAGTTTGTGAATACTGGGCCTCTTCTCATAGCTCCAGACTTAGTGTCCCATGATTTCTCCACCACCCCACACTGACCATAGTTATCCGACATTCTCTTTCTCTCTCTCATAAAGTCTGAAACTTTTCTGAAATTTTTTCTTGAGTTATTAAGCAAACAGTTATTTTAATAATTTGCTTTGAAAAGAACGAGAAGTCAAAGTTCACACTGAAAGCAGAAGTAAAGGGTGATAGCCCGTCCAGATATCAAGATATTAATTATAATATAAAACTACTGGGAATATTGGATTCCATCTGAATAAAATGTAAACTTAGATTCCTACTTCAGACAATGTATATGAATGAATTCCAAGTGGATTAAAGACACAGATGTGAAAAGTAAAAACTTTAAATTTATAGATGTTGGAGAATATCTCTCTGACCTTAGGCTGGAAAAAGGGTTTTTAAAAAAATACCCCAATATAAAGATGAATAAATTCAAATATTAAAATTTAGAACTTCTCCATGACAAAAGATATCATAGATATAGTTCAAAGTCAAACTATAAACTGGCAGAGGGTATTTCTATACATAAACCCCACAAAGGATTAATTATCAGAATATATATTTTTTAAAATTCCTAAACATCAATATGAAATATACTTAAATAACATGATAGAAAAATGAACAAAATATATGAATGGACAACTCGCAAAAAAGAAAACATAAAGGCCAATAAACGTATGAAAAGTTGATCAACCTTGCTGTTAAGTAGGGAAATTCAAATTAAAACTACAATAAAATAAAATCTCACATCCTTCAGATTGGTACATTTTAAGAGTCTGATAATCCCAAGAGTTGGCAGAGAGGTGGAGCAACTTACACACGGCAAGTGGGAGTCTAAATGGGCATAACCAATGTTGATCAGCAGTTTGGCAACACTTAGCTAAATTGAAGACACACAAAACCTCTATTTGGCAATTATATTCTTCAGTCTATACCTTGGAGAAATTCTTGCACAATTACACAGGAAACATACACAAATACAGTGGGATTGTTTGTATGATGAAAACCGGGGACCTACCTATAAAAGACTATTAATAGAAGATGAGCTCATTATATTGTGATGTCTTCATAGACCAGAATATTGTACAGCAATGAAAATGAACGAAGTAGGGGTAATTAAATCAATATAAATAAATTCCCTAAACATAATGCCGAGTGGAAAAAAAGCAGTTTGCAAAATACATGATAGCATTTATATAGAGTTTAAAAGTATAAAATAATGTTTTTGATATATACATATGTAATGATAAAGAAACCATAAAGAAATATTCTGAAACATTAAATATCCAAATTAAAGTTAATTTGCTGGGAAATGGGATGGGATCTTAAGAGTGTCACGTAGGCGGTGGTCTCAACGGTATTGGTAGCACTTTAAAACATAATTATGGGTGTATCTGGAATTTATCACAATAACTTTTCTAATTAGAGGTAAAACATACAAGCATGAATAACTTTTACTGTATTTGGTAATGTGCTGTTTTTACAAGTATTATTTCACTCAATTCTCATAGAAATTCCTCTTCTGATTTCATGGATCACAAGGAAAACATTCTACTTAGGTTTTCAAATACATTCCACATTGCTAGTGAAAAATATCAACGTTACCAGGCAATCTGAGTCATGGATTCCAATCTAGCCCCTGGCATTGACTAGCTCTACGGCCTCGAGCAAGTCACTTACCCTCTTCAGGCCTTTGTTTCCTAATTTATAAAATGAGAGGGTTGAACTAGATTAGTACCTTGACCCCTTTCATGATCATTTTGTGACTTAGATTATTGATCTTAATTAATTATATTATCTCCTAGAAATATTTTATTAAAACAGTTAAATCAAAACAGAAATTATAGGAAACTTTTAGATGGGAATAGTAACTTGCAGGTGTCAAAGAACTGTCCTGAGTATTAGAGTGAGTGTATACTCTAATAAAATATGACTATTGTAAAATATGTTAAAAAAAGATTCTTCTTAAATAGAAAGTAGCAAATCTACTCCTACAAGAACTGACTCAAATTCTAATTAGGCAGATTTTGTTGTAGCAGATTCTTTTTACTGCACTGCATCATTGCACAGTAAAACTGAATTAATTGCTACTATACTTTGAAAATTGGTCACTATAGTTATCCTATTTTAAATAGCAATGGAATTGAAAAGAACTCTATTAACATGACTCCTCCACTGCAAAGCAAGAAATCTCCATATAATGTCCTTAAAAAAATAGCCCGCTAGTGTCTCCCTGAAGTTATTTCTTGTTGCATTTTCTATTTCGTTCCTTTTATTAACATGCAATTTTGTGACACAGTAGTAGGGTGTATGATTGTGTAGCTTTTCAGAAATAGTCATAAGGGATATATCTCTCTGTCTCTAGAATCTTACTAGTTGTCTAGAAACAAAATGCCTGTGTCCTGGTTACCAAGAGAAAAGCACTGACAGATTCTTGCACAATAGTGCCCTTTCTTTTAGATTTCTAATACTCCCCAGAAATGGCTATTAATATATTATCACCCCAAATAGGACAGCTGCAAGATAATGTCATAGATTATAGTTTCCTTATCTTTCAGTCCAGTCCAGTCTTCCTGAAAACACACTTTTAGGCTTGATGGGACTCTGAGAAAGTAATACAGAAAACTAACATTCACTGAGCACTGGTTTCCTTTGCACAATAGGAAGCACTTCTGCCTTCTATTGAATCTCATTAAAGTATCTCGACAACACATCCAAGGAGATAGTCTTAGATTACTTTAAAAAGCAAAGGTTATTGCTGGAAATTAAATAATAAGGATTATTTTAAAATAAAGAGATAGGCATTTGCAACATAATCAGGCACATGAAAACAAAACAAAAGAAAGAGACAATGTTAACATCAATTAAAATATAGCTTAAAGCCATAAGCCTCAAATGGGTCAGAGATGTACTAGATTATGATGAAACACGCAATACATAAAGGAACCATAACAACTCCAAAAACTTTATACACCAGACAATAAAGCTGTGAAATATAACATGTAAAAATTCTCAGAAATTCAAGCTTCTGATAAAATCAAAATAATAGTATAGAACTTGGCAATCTCTTGCAGAATTTGCAAATTTCTATAACCCAAAACATGTATTGTTATAGAGTATTTGAATAAATATACTAAAATAAACATGTTCAATGAAAAGGTATCTATAGAATTTATATCTGACAAATAAAAATACGCATTAATCTCTTATGCACATGAAGCATTCACAAAAATCAATTACATACTAACCTAGAAAGAAAACTTTTGTGCATTCCTTAAGATAGAGATTTTGTTAATATAGGACGTTCTCTGATAAAATACAATAAAACTATAAATCAATAAGAATAATATTAACACAGAAATTAAAAATATGTTTATAATTAACTGCTGGGAGAACATAAAGAACTAAAAGCCAAAATAATTTATTTGAGATCAAGATCAACTAAAAGGATAATGCTTCTTATAAAAATCAGGGAATGTCAAGGAGTGAAAACTCAAAAGTCATCAGGGCCCAAGCAGAGAGGTCAAGGTAAGAAATGTCCTATTATAAGGCAATGAGGTGGGGATTAAAAGGAAATAGGGAATAGATACCAGGCTTAGGTAATTCAAAACTTAAAAGAAAAATTAGCTAAGAAATAACAACAAAGGAAGTAGAGAGAAAGGAAGGACGGAAGGGAGGGAGGGAATAGAAAAGAAAATGTGAACCAAACAAGAAACATACTTGTGGTTAGTCAGTATATGACACCTGTTGTATGAAATACAAATGGAGAATAAAAACAAACCAAAAGAAAGTACGGTGATCTACTCAGTAAATATTGTTGGAATAATCTCTAACCTGCTAGGGCTACCATGAGGTTTCACTGGTTCCTCCATTAAGATACTAACAGGGAAGCTTTGCAAAGTTAAGGTGCAGCCTACCATGCCAGACACAATGTGAGACTTCTCAAAATTATACCCAGATGTCCAAATCCAAAAGGTCTTTGTCACTTGAGTGGCTGGATGATCTTTCCACCTGCATTTTCCATGTTGCCCTCCTCAGGTGGGCTGCTTTGAGCTTTTTTTGTGCAAAGGAATGAAAGAAGTGTGGTCTGTAAGACTCCTTGACTTGTGTTGAAAACCAATGAAGAGCAACTGCTAAAGGTGCAGAGTGATTCAGAGCAGGGGTCCCCAACCTACGGTGAGTTGTATAATTATTTCATTATATATTACAATGTAATAATAACAGAAATAAAGTACACAATAAATGTAATGTGCTTGAATCATCCTGAAACCATCCCCCCACCTCCCAGCCCAATTGTGGTGGTGAAAAAATTGTCTTCCATGAAAATGGTCCCTGGTGCCAAAAAGGTTGGCAACCGCTGGTTTAGAGGAAACAGGAGGAAGAAAAGGGCATCTTTTAAAGCTCACTTATAAACAGAGAATGACTTCACCCAGCTGGTGAGTAGCAAGGGTGGACACTGGGTAATGGCTAAACCACAGCATGATGGGGTCTGCTGGGACCCGAAGGTCTAGCATTGCAGTCACCATCCTCCCCAAAGATGTCCTCGTGGGAAGCATAGCACAGGAGCTGCAGATATGGGGCCACATCAACACCCTGACAAACACACATGTCCCTTGGTACTGCTCTGTATGCCAAGGGTCTGGAACTTACACACACATGTGCACACACATACATGCACCCATACGCATACAGGCTGGGGAGAAGGGAAGAGGAAGACTACAAAAATGCCTCACAAGGAATAAATTAAACCAATGTTTAACAAATTTTAAAATCTGTAAAATTTAAAAATCCATGTCCTGTCAGCCTGAAATATGTGGCCTCAGAGTCACATAGGAAGCTGATTTACAGAAAACGGAGAGAGTGACGTGCTATTTCTTATATAACTATGCTTGAGATTTATAATCGCCACACTTATTTTGTCTCCTCTCAAGGTAGCAGAGAATTTCCTATTTCCTTCCTCTTTTGACATTGAGAGAAAAGTGTCCCCTCTTCTCTTGACACATAAAGCTTCAGGACTAGATGTGAAATGCAGCCAGTGAGTGTCTTTTGTCTCTCTTGTCCCTGGCAAAGAATTAAGAGTTCTCGGTCTGCTTCTAAGAAAATCTTCCTTTAATGGAAAAATTCAAAGGAATATAAAAAGCATTTGGCTCTGAAGTTCACAGTGATTTTGTAATGTGAAACCACAGATAATAAATGAGATCTTGATTCCAGTTTTTAAAGCAATTTCAAAGGTAGAAGGAACCACAGAGGAAAAGCAATCATATTTTTCACGCTAAGGAAAATTCATCTCCTCAGCATTTTTGTCAGGTGATCAAAGAACACGTCCAAATGTCCGGAGCCTCTTTCCTTCTGAGGGACCCAAGGTTGACAGAGCACAAAAGCAATGCTAAGCCAGGTCTCTCTTGCCTGCTGCTCTTTGTTAGTTTTTTGTACCTAAGCAAAGGGTCTGATATGTCACTCTACTGAATTCCATACGGTTGATTAAAATATATTCATTCAACACACTTTCGTAAAGCGGTATTCCAGGTATTAGCAGTAAAACAAGCATTTTGAGAGTCCATTTTGTTTTATGGAAACAAAATTTCATAGCAGAGTGATTAGGAGTCTGTAAAATGGGATTACAATTGCAACTACTTGAGAGAGTTTTTGTGAGGATAAGTGAAATTCATGGAAGGCACCACAGTCTCAAGAACATAGTAAATGCTAAATAAATACTAGTTGCTATTGTTATTATTATGTATGTTGGACTAGCCTGTTTTTTTCTGATTGTAGAAGATATTCTCATTGAAAATATATAAAAATCTCTAAAGAAGAAAATAAAACCCTGTAATCCAGAAAAACCTGCTTTTCTTTCTCTCCTTCTCTCTCCCTCTCTCTTTTGTATATATAAATAAATTTGTCTTATCTTGGGCTGCTATCACAAAATGCCATCCACTGGCTGGCTTAAACAATAGACATTTATTTCTCACAGTTCTAGAAGTTCAAAGTGGAAAATCAAGGCACCAGTAGATTTGGTTCCTAGTGAGGAACCTTCCTGGTTTGCTGAGAGCAGCCTTCTCTTTGTGTCTTCACGTGGCAGAGAGAGAGCTCTGGTCTCTTCTTCTTCTTGTAAAGACACTAATCCCATCATGGGGCTTCTACTGTTATAACCTCACCTAATCCTAATTACCTCGCAAATGTCCTGCCTTTAAATACCATCATAATGGGAATTAGGGCTTCAACACATGAATTGGGCATCGGAGGGTAAGCAGTGCACAAACATTCAGACGATGACGTTAGTGCATGGAATTATATCATACCTAGAGTTTTATCCTATTATTTTATCTTAAATATACAAGCACATTCACATATTTGTTAAAAATTAAAAATTATTTGAAACAATCCCTAGTATCTGTATGATATAATGATATTTAGTTATTCTCTTATTGATAGATTTTTGGGGTTAACTTTTTCATCATCATTATTTGAAAAGTGTGAACATCTTTGTGTATTGCTTGCATTTCTGCTTTTTTTGTTTAGGCAAAATTCCTGTAAGTGGAATTGCTGAGCCAAAAATGACGATCATTCTTAAGTAGGATGCAATATTTTTCAGAAAGATTGAACCACTGTCAATTACAGCCACGTTTCATGAGGGATTTATGCTCTCTCTGGTACTTTGTCTGAACCTACCTTTCTCCAAATGAAGAATTGATCATATTTTTACACTTTCCTTTTTCTCAAGTGTGAGAAAAACATGGCCATCCATTTTAATTTACATTTTTAAAAATTTTTCATGAGTTTGAATTACCTATATAAATGACTTGCTTGTATCCTTGGCTTGTTTTATACTTGGGACATTAATGGTTATCTTAGAATTCTTTGTATATTAAGGTTATTAGCTCTAGTTATATTGTAGCACATATCACCCCATCCCAACACACATACTTTTTATTTTTTTGCCTTTTTGGTTTGTGATAGTTTTTGACATAAAGGTTTTTAACTTTTAAGTTGATAGATCTATCGATGTCCTCATTACGAATGTTATAAATGTCTTAAAACATTTATTTTATTTTTTCCATTGTATTTATTGTATTCCATTGATTTAAGCTTTTTTTATATGACTATCCTGATTCTGTGACACAGCCCCCTGCTGGCTGTCCCAGTGCTACTTCACAACCATTTTAGCTAAACATGTCTACTGTCCTCATCCAAGTAGAACAACTAACAAGGCAAAAACCACGTAGTATAATGTTAGAAACCTCCTTTCAATTTGACATGAATCCATTTATCCATACTTTTTGAACAAGTTCTGTTAATCTTCTAAAAATTTCTCTGTTTTGTGTGCTTCTGTGATTATAACAGCTTTAGTTAAATATCCATTACTACACAAGAATTTATTGAGCTAGATACTGTGCCAAAATGAAGGCACTCTGTAAGTAATGAGTCCACCTCAAATACCAATCTAAAAGTTCGTATGCAACTGTTAGTGTTTGCCATAATTTACAGACAATATTATGGCTTCCCTTTTAAGGAGGATATTTTCTATTATAAAATTGATATTAATTATTAATATTTATTAGATAGTCTATAAATACATGCAAAATAGACAGAAATGTGGGAGAAATAAACCTCATTATCCCATTACATACAGGCTGAACAAAAACTGGTAATATTTTGATATATTTTCAGGCTTTTATACATGTCCCGTGTATTTTTAGTGTTTATTTTTTTCTGATTATGATAGTAAGACATGTTCCTTATAGAAAATACTATACAAAATAAAGAAAAAGTCATTCTTGATCTTTAGGTGTATACGATTTTATTCCTGCTTTTATTTATTAACTTGACATTCTAGTATGTGTATTCAAGTGTTTTTCTAAATTAAGAAGAAAATTCTTTGTAAATGTCAGACTGGCATATGCTATACTTTACTTAATGACTTCTCTATTGCAAAACATTAAAGGTCTTCCCAATTTTTATTATTTTAAACAATGAATATCTTTGAATATACACGGTTTTTGTTAGTTTTTTTTTTCTCAATTCATATTATTTCCTTAGTATATATTCTTAGAAACGAACTGTGGTACTATCTTAAATATACCTATTGCCAAACTGCTTTCCAGAAAGGTCACACCATTTTAAACCTCTACAAATTTTCCTTTCTATAAGTTTGTAAAATATCATTAATCTGGGTTTTATGGAATGTGCATTTCTTGGTAAATAGGGATATTTACCTATTTCCAGGCTTGTCTGCTATATTCTCATATCTCATATCATGCTATGAAAGCAATCATATCTGCAACTTGTTTTATTTCATCGGAATCTGAAGACTTCAGTTGTTAGCCCAGTGCTTCTCAAAATATAAATCACCTCGAGGTCTTGTTACACTGCAGATCCTAATTCGGGAGCTGTAGGGTGGGGCCTGTGAAAGCTTTTTCTAGGAGATGTGCCTATCTTTTTGGTCTCCAGATACAGAGAAGTATTTAGATGCCCCGTGACTTGCTTATTAAATCTTGGGCTCCATTTTTCTTCCTGTGTTTGTCTTATCTTTTACAGTTTGAAAACTATGCTTCTTGATGGAAAAGACTTATGCAAAAAAGAAGAAAGGAAGGATGGAAGGAAAAAAGGAAGGAAAGAAAGAAGGCAGGGAGGAAGCAAAGAAAAAAGTTGAGAAATGCTGGTTTCTGATTCCTATATGTTAAAATTATACGATATGACCCCAAGTGACCCTCTCTTTCCATGGTTTTTAATATCCTTCAATCCTTTGTATTAGAGAAGGTCTCAGCTCATTTTAGGATTCAATCTTACCAACTTAATTCTTATTTATTCTTCTTTTGCTCTCTTCCTTGTCTTTCTCCCTCCTTTTGCCATTTGTCAGTATACTTAAAAATTCTGAATGCATCAGCCACAGTGAGCAGTCACAATGATTTTTAAAATGCCTTCACATACTGTTCCTCATTGTGAAATTGCATAATCAGAATTTAGCTTTGTAGACCCCCCTGCCCACCCACCCACACTCTCCAACCATCTTTTCTCTTTCCCTCTAACCATGTTCTCTCGCCTTCTGGTTACACTAAGCTTTTGGAAATCCACTTTTGCAAGATCTGGAAAAACATAAGATTGTATGCCCAGATTGTATGCCCTTCCTTAACTATTGTGACCCCTAGGATGGCACAATCACCCCCTCCCAAGGTCACTATCACTTGCCTATCTTGAATCAGTTCTTCGCTAGTGAGGTTCGTCAAAATGGAGATGGAAACACTGAATGTGGAGGAGCTTCCTTTGCAAAATGTAAACCACTTAATGTATTATATCCCGCTGGGGAGTGAGTCATTCCCCTTGTTCCTTCCTTTGTCTTGAAATTCTCACCAAAGCAAGCAAAAATGCATCAGTCTGTTTTTAACAGAATGAGTCTTTCAAATGCCAAATGGTTGAAATCTCTCCTTGTGCTCTGTCTCGTGTCCATATCAAGTGTGTGGTCTGTGTGGGGAAGGCGTTCATCTTTGCTGTGATAGCACCTCTATTTCTCCTGTTTCTCTTCAAAATATTCTTCTTTTATTATGTATTTTAATCACAATTTTATATTTCATATATTATATATGCTTGACATATATATTTTCCAAATATGTTTTAATGGCTGTATTCTATTGCATTAAGTGGATATTCAGTAATTTACATAAACATTTCCCTATTGTAGGAAACCTGTTTTTTTCCAGATTGTTTTTTGATGAACAATAGTAATTTATATTATCCTTCATATAGCTTTCCTGTATCTTAGATTTTATTTACTTAATATAGATTTCTAAGTGTGTTTCTTGATAAATAAACTGCTACAAACTTTTAAAGATGAAGATAAGACATATTTCTGACTCAGAAATCCTAGTTTGAGGAACATATTCTCTAAGATAAATTGTAGTACTGTAAAACTGTCAGATCAAACTATGTGTGTGTATTTGAAAACTGAACGATTGTTATATATTGCTCTCTAAACAATTCCTAATCTGTTTTCCAAAAGAAATAATTAATAATAACTGGATAATGTGTGCAAGTTAGAGAGAGACTGTCATCATTGTTTGATATTGCAAGTTGAAAGTATTCTTTCTAATTAAATAGACACAAGACAAAAATGGCACCTTGGTTTAATTTCCATATGTTTAATTGCCAGCCAGGTTATGTTTCTTTCCAAATTTTTTACTAATTTGTAAATCACCTCTGTCTCCTCTGCTTACTTGTCTTTCTTACCAAATCCCAGGAAAATAATTTAAAAGACAGAATTAATAAATAACCCTAACTATTCATGTATTTGTTTTAATTATTCCCTCTATTTCTCTTCTCATGCTTATAGTATGTATCTATATTTCTAAAAAAAGATATGAATATATTGTTTACGTACAGTGCTAAATATTTATCCTTTTAACAAGTCTATTTCTTTAGAGAGTCTTATAAAATTCTCTTGTTCATATGTGAATGGTATGAACACTATCCAACAAGCCCATGTGCCTTGGGACTCACATTTAACTCTTTGTGGCATGTTTCTAGTTTATTTCATTTTCCAACAAGTCAGTGTTTACAGAATGTGCTTATAGGCTACTCCTACACACATCAGAAAATCACTTCAAAGCACCGAGTCAAGAGCTGCAGAGCCAATCTAAGGATATTGATATGCAAATTATATTAAACTAAGTCACATATCAGGACTTTTGAAAAGAAGCCTAAAAAATTGACAGAAAAGAGCATCATTTGGATTTACATGAGGGCCACAGCAATCAATGTGCCTTTAGAAACTAAGTCAATTTCTATTATTAATAAATGGTCCAGAAAACCATTATGTGTTTGAATTATTCATTTCAGATCTCAAACATCTGTATTATGTTCTATTTGTAACGAATCAGCAGAGTTCTATATGAATCACCACTTGGATGTCAAGTCACTGGCAACATTGAGATTTTATTAACATATGCATCAAGAGGCTCTTGAAATAGAAATGTCTTAAGTAAACTGGTTGTGAAATTCATCTTGCTTATTATAAATACAGTACTGGTGAAGTTTAGTAATTAAGAAGATTTAATTGCCAATCTAAATTTGCTTTGGGGGTCTCCCAGATAGCTTTTCCAAGTCTGAGGGGCATAGATTTCCGTATCTTTGATGAATGCTAAAACTCAATCTCTGGGCAAATGGTAGTTCTCCCATTTGTTGTCTGAGGATCGTTGGTGGGTGGAGTGAGAAAACTGATCAGAACAGCTGATTAGATTATTAATTCATAATGTTTATTGTCTGTGTATGGAATAAGAAAAAAGCAGTATTATAGGGGCTGGGTCTACGTAGACAAAATCTTAGATCCTATCCATGACAGTGAATTGAAGGGATTGGAAGGTGAAAAACACACCGATATCCTCCTAAAAAAATATGAAGTTCAAGCAATGTTTCTCGATAGGGGGTGATTTTACCTGCCTCTCCTGGAGGACACGTGGCAATGTTTGGAAACATTTTTGACTGTCCTATCTTGGGGGTTGGCGGTGTATTAGCATTTAGTGTGCAGAGGCCAGGGCTGCTGCTAAACATCCTCCAGCCCCCAAACAAAGAATTATCTGTCCTCAAATGTCAGTGGTGTTGAGATAGAGAAACCCCAAATTGAAGAGGTAATTTTAAAAACTGTGAATATATACAATTTGTCTAAATTCTCCTGTTTTCATTGATTTGGTTGTAGGGATAAAGCCAATAGGGAAAACATGACTGCTGCTTAGCAAATTTGTTTTACTTTTTTATTAATGTAGGTGGAACCCATATCCTAGAAAAATTCTTTAATAAATGATGCTTACCTTGTGCTGCTGCCGACAAACTAATCAGGTAAAAATGAATTTACACTGATTAACAATAAAACATTCAGTTTACCTCAACACCACACAGAACAAAATGGAATTTGGCCATTATGTAGTTAATGTGATTAATATGGATATGAAGCAAGATGCTTCAGGGCCCCAGTGGAACATTTGTGCTGAATTATCTGGGTTGACTGTCCACTCTTATTATGGGAACTGAAGGAGAGCCAAATCTCTCTGTGCAACGCAGACGTGAGCAGTAGCAGATGGTGCAGGGCATCAGGGTGAACGCAGGAGACAGAATTCACTAGGCATGCTACTGATCTTAGCTAGGAATGGAACTTCAAATAAGGAAAACGCAAATAAGGCAGGAAACATGACAGAATACTCCGTTTATCATTTTTGTGTACTTATAGATGATATCCTACAAAACTAGCAGTTTTTTTTTTAAATTCTTCTGCACAACTTCAGTACAATTTCTTTTATAATAGGGAACATGGATGAAAAATGTGTGCAGTTCATAGGCTGCTGCTACGGCCTGACTAGCTTTGATGCCTTGTTTATGTGGTCAAAGATGGGCCTCTTTTCACTTTTGCTTTCATTTTTTTGAGGTTTATAAACTTTACTGGGTAGTAATTTATTGGTTGTAGGGAGTAGAAATGCAATATTTTATAAGCCAGGTAGTTATAAATAATTTTGACAAGACATTAATTGCATGGATATTTTGTACCTTAAAACATATTTTAACATGTTAAAACATGAGTGCCCCCAGCAAATATCCTTAAGTGTTAGGAAATCCAATTACACAGAAAGTTATGTGAACTATTAATATATTATAGTCACTAAAAATATACTTATTAAGTATTCTTTTTATTTATTAATTAATAATTTGACATACTATCTTTAGCAAGTTATGATATGATTTGGATCATCCTCTTATTTGGTAACTATTGATAGCTATTTTTCTTCCACTTAATAAGATCTATTGACCAATTCACACTGAATACTAATGTAAGTAAAAAGCAAATGCTTACTGTTGTGTTTCAGGTTAAGATAGCACAGTTGAGTTTGTACATTTAGCTTGTGTTCCAAACTGATAGAGTAGAAAGATTGAAAACCAAAACTATATGTCCAGGCTCAAAAAGTAAGGTAAACCTCTTCATGAACCAGAAACTGCACAGAAACAAACATGCTCAATGGGGCTTAAACCATTGGCATTCTGAGATCTGGTTTTGGAAGCAAGTGGTAGAGGCCAGGAGTTTCATTTCTGCAAATTAAAGGGAGCCAGAGTTTCACATAAATTTTAAAAAAATAGATTTATATTTATATAAATTGAAATATGTATGTAGATACATTGATTAAAATATAAATTATATTTGTATAATTGAGATACATAAATGAGGGGTTGGAAAGAGGCTTTGCTATGTAAAGCTATGAACCCAGGTACCTCTCAGCAAACCTGCACTACAAGAAATATTAAAGGAATTTATTCAAGTAGAAAGAAAATGATGTAGATGGAAATTTTAAAAATCTATGCAAAGGAAGGAAGAGTACCATAAATAGTAAGTATGTGAGTAAATGTTCTAGACAGGCTTTTTTTTTCATTTAAAAGACTACTTTGAATAATAATTGAGCATTTAAAACAAAAATAATGACAATTTATTACATATTTATAACATATTTAGATGTGAAATGTATAGCACTACTAGCACAAAGGATGGAAGACCACTATATTTGAAATGGTATAATATATGAGGGTGGATTGTAATAAGCTAAAGATGTACATGTTAAACTCTCAATCAAGCTGCTGCTTTTCTAACTCCTTCTTTTTCTTTTCTTTTCTTTTTTTTTTTTTTTACAACACTATCAAAATGTAAAAACTATTCTCAGCTCACAGGCCATGCAAAAACAGGTCATGGGCTTAAAAAAGAAATTATACTAAAATGAGTAGAAACAAGGGAATAGACATCAATGAAAAAGAAAAACATCAATGAAAAAGAAAACAAACATAACAAAAAAATCAATGAAACAAAAAGTTGGTTTTGGAAAAAAAATAAAATTGATAAATCCCTAGCTAGAAATAGAAGGCACAAATTACCAATATTAGGGATGGAAGGACAGATATAACTATTAATCTTATGCACATTAAAAGGAGAGTAAGGAAATACTATAAAGAAATTTATACCAATACTTCAAAAATTGAAACTGGAAAAATTCCTTAAAAGAACCAAATTAGCAACATTGAGCCAAGAAGAAAATTGAATTCATAATTTAAAATCTTTCCATAAAGATAACTATAAGGTCAGATGGTTTTCTGTGGTGAATTCTACCAAACATTTAAGGAAGAGATAACACAAATGCTACACAAAATTTTTTAGAAAATAGAGAAAGAAGGAACACATCCCGCCTCATTTTATGAAGGCAGTCTATCCTGACACAAAAACAAGATGAAGACATTACAATAAAAGAAAGCTACAAACCAAAATCCTTTATGAGCATTATTCAAAAATCTTTAACAAGATGTTAGCAAATTGAATTTAGAAATATACAAAGTGGATAATACACAAGGATCAAATGGGCTTTATCCCAGGATATAAGGTTGGTTTAACATTTAAAATTAATCACTGTCAACTTTTGACAGAAGAAAGAAGAAAACTCATGTTATCTCAATAGATACAGAAAATGCATTTGCACAACACTCACTCAAGAAAAAACGTCCTTTCAAACTAGGAAGACAAGAGAACTTCCTTGGTTTGACAAATTGCACATGTTATAAACTTACGACTAACATCATACTTAGTGGTGAAAAACTGAATGTTTTCCTCCTAAGACTGAGAATAAGACAAGTATACCCACACTTACTGCCTCTATTCAATGTTGTAATCCAAATCATTGCATTAAGGCAAGAAAAAGAAATAAAAAGCATACTGTTTGAAAAAAAGAAATAAGTCAAACTTTTTATTCATAGATGACATGGTCATATTGCAGAAATTCTTAGGAATCTACAAAAAAAAAACCTATCAGAAATAAAAAGTGTGTTCAGCAAGGACACCTAAGATATGGTAAATATACAAAAATTGAATGCATTTCTATGTGCTAACAACAAATAAATAAAAATTTACATGTTAAAAATACCCTTTGAATAGCATCAAACATGTGAAATTATTAGAAATAAAAGTAATATGTATAAGACTTGTATAATAAAAACTATAAAATATTGATGAGAGAAATTAAATAAGACCTAAATTATTAAGATATATCATGTTTATAATCACTTTGGCAAGTGATTTTAAAATTTATATAGAGAAGCAAAAGACATAAAATAGCCAAAACAATTTTGAAAATGAAGAACAAATTTGCAGGATGCACATTATCTGCTTTCAAGATTTTCCGTAAGCCATAGTAATTGAGACAACATGGAATTGTTGGAAGGATAGATCAATAGGATGAAAAAGTGCAACAGAATTAGACCACACATACATAGTCATTAATTTTCTACAAAAATGCCAAGGGAACTCAATGGGGAAAAGATAATTAGTTTTTCAACAAATAGTGCCAATGTAATTGAATATCCACATATGTGGAAATAAATTATGTATCCTTTGCTAAAATTACTTCAAATGGATCATAAGCCCAAACATATAAACAAAAAGTATAAAACCTCCAGAGAAAAACACGGGGGAAAATCTTAACAACCTTAGGTTAGACAAATAGTTCTAAAATAGGACATGAAAATCACAAAACATAAAATTGATAAATTAGACTTTGCCAAAATTAAAAACTGCTGCTTTTCTAAAGCCAGCATTAAGAAAATAAAAAAGACAATCCACAGCCTGGGAGAACATATTTGCAATTCCTGTTTCTGACAAACAATGCATGCTACCTTGGTGATGGGCACACTTACAACTTAGACTCAAACTGCCCAAAAGCAAATCATGTAATCAAAACGTTTGCACTCCCATAATCTGAAATTTAAAAAATTGATTTAAAGTTATAATAAAATAAAATTTGTGTAAGCATTCCCCCCCCAAAATCTTAGTAGACACTTTTCAAAAGAATTTAGGCAATGGCCATTAACACAGGAAAAGATGTGCAACATAACTGGTCATCAGAGAAATATAAAGTAAAACCAACCAGATTAAATCACATTCCATAGAATGTCTGAAATTACATTTTGTCAAGGATGCAGAGCAACTGGAACTCTCATCATATCTGATAGAATGAAAAATGACATAAACACTTTAAAACAGTTTAACAGTTTCTTATAAAGTTAAACATACACTTACCATATGACCCAGCAATTGTACTCCTAAATATTCTACCCAAAAGAAATAAAATTTGTGTCTTCAAAAAGGCATATATATATATATATATATATAAAACAGTTTTATACATAATAGCCCCAAACTCTAAACAACCCAAATGTCTATTTAACAGGGTGAATGGGGAAACAAATTGTGGCATATCCATACAATGAAATCCTACAAGAAATAACTACTGATATATGCAATAGCATCAGCGAGTCTCCAAAATATGATGCATAAAGGAAGCCAGGACCCAAAGGTACACATTGTAAAATTCCATTTGTATGAAAAACTAGAAACGACAAATCTAATTTATAGTAATGGGAGTCAAAGAAGTGGTTACTTAGACCTAAAAGGGTGGGAGGGTCGGGGAGGTTTTCTGCAAAAGGGCATGAAGAAAATGTAGAGGATGGAAATGTTCTATGTTGAGATTGTGGTGGAGGTTTCACAACTATATATATTTGTAAATGTCATGGCACTTATACTTAAAATAGGTGGATTTTATTGAATATAAGTTATACATCAATTAATTTAACTTTCAAAGTTCAGTCTTGATAACTGCTAGAATGCTTTGTGAGTTGGTGGGCTAAATGGTTCATATGTATACCATGGAATACTACTCAGCAATTAAAAATGGTGAACTAATACCTCTTATATTAACGTGACTGGAACTGGAAACCCTTCTTCTAAGTGAAGTATCACAAGAATGGAAAAACAAACACCACATGTACTCACCAGTAAATTGGAACTAATTGATCAACACTTATGTGCACATATGGAAATAACATTCATTGGAAATCAAGCAGGTGGGAGGAGGTGGTGGGGATGGGTAAATTCATACCTAATGGGTACAATGCACACTGTCTGGGGGATGGGCACACTTACAACATTGACTCAAATGGTACAAAAGCAATTTATATAAGCATAACATTTGTACCCCTGTAATATTCTGAAATTTAAAAAAAAGATACAGATCAGAAATGCACCTGCCCTTCAATCATACATTATTAAAGACAATTTAATGTTCATATTTGTTTGACATGGTTTTTCTGATCTAATATGTGTCCATGTTAGTATTGCATATGTTGAACATAACTAACTAGGGTGTAGGGAGAATGTATATATTATGGTTATGTTTAAGATCAGTGACCTAAAATTTTAGGGACCTAAAATTGTTCTAAGATGAAGCTTGTTTGGACTAGAATTATGAACAATGATATATACCTTCTTGCTAGGGTAGGTAAATTGTTATACAAATGTACCTACATCCAGTCTGAATTTAAGAACTCCAATGTCCTGAATCCTTTATAATTTTGTCCTTTAATAAATATTCAGCAACATTACTTAGTATTTAAGCTAATCTCCATATTTATATCTCTCATTATATACAAACCATCTGTTTTCTCTCCTACTCAAATAAATCTGAAAAAGTGAAGTTGTTGTATCATGAAAATAAGACTTTGGGGTCCACTAGATATCTCAAAAATTAAAGGGAAATATATTTGTTCACACACAGTAATATAACTCCTAAGGCACCAACTTTAA
The DNA here is from genome assembly GCA_008750895.1 of Mirza zaza. Taxonomy (NCBI): domain Eukaryota; kingdom Metazoa; phylum Chordata; class Mammalia; order Primates; family Cheirogaleidae; genus Mirza; species Mirza zaza. The sequence continues at coordinate 29,785 of VSMD01123680.1, forward strand.
GGGGATCTGGGATCTCATGGGGGAGAAAAGGTAATAAGTGAGAAAAGGGTGGCGTTAAGGTCATGACCAAGAAGTCATGCCAGCCTTCAATACAATGGTAAGCGGCATGCTGTGCCCTGGTATCCACAATAGGCTTTAGGGCAACGAGACTATTTCCAGATCCATCTGCTGGGAGAAATAGAACTGATCGACAGAAGCTAGAAGGGCTGACTGTAGGTTGAGAGGGGCCCTTCAATATTTGAAGGAGATCAAGCAGGGGCTGATACCTGAAGTCATATAGACTCTGCCACAACATCTAGGACATCACAGTTTGGAAGATACAGAGTAGCAATGTCATCTGGAATACTTGCAGGCTTTTCTGGTGGCAAACTGGCAGGCTGAGCATCCTTTTTGGGTAAGCAAGAACTAGACCTTCTATTCTTTTTTCTTTGTGGAGAAAAAGGAAAGGAAAATAACATTTATTATGAGCCCTCTATAGGAACTTTGCTTGAGATATCTCATCTCACCCCCACTCATTATCCATATTTTCATAATAGGAAATCACAAAACTGAAGCTCAGAAAAATTGTCACCTGCTTAAGCTCACACATTAAGTCATTAGATTTAAAAATTAAACTCAGATCTGTCTCCCCCTATAAACTGTGTTCTTTCTACAACTTTGCAAGGCTAGAAAGTCATTTTTGTCAGTACATCAAAATTGCTAAGGCCTTTATGGACAGATTCATACCAATCAAATTCACAGGAGACTGATTCATTAAAAGAGTTATGGTTTATAAATATACAATGAGAAGTAAAACTGACAAGACAGACTAGAGAGCTTGAATCAACAATTTAGTATATTCTTTCACTGAATTCAAGAGTTATCTGGGAAGTTAAATTATATTCAAAATATTGCTTGGTCAGTGTAAATCAGACACAAAGGACTGGAGTGACCTTTAGTATAATGTGCCTCCATTAAAAGAGACTGAGGCTGTCTTCCTCACTTGTGAATGGGTGGCAGTTTCCAATGTCCCTTGGTTGGGACTCGTTCTCCAAATGCACAGTGCTGAGTGCATACTACCACAGCCATTACATGCACATGCTACATGAACATGCTTCTCTTTCAGAATCATTTATATCCAGTCACTCAATATATATTGTACATCTCTACCGGCATGACTGTTCTAGGCACTGGGAATAAAATAGTAAATAAAAATGGTCAATGTCCCTGCTTTGGATGGAGGCAGTGCTAAAAAAAACGTATCAGAACCGAAGAAATTAAAACATTGACTTAGTTCCAGCTTTAGATATGGAAATAGAGCTGTTTTTATAAACTGCCTTTATATAATGCTGTTCTTCACAAATCACTATACCTCAAAAGTCTGTGGATAGCTGGCTGTCATCCCTGGGTGTCACCTACGTAAGGTAAATCAATGGTTGAAAATCTAAGAATGTTTTCTGTAAAAGCCAGTAGTTCTCAGGCAATTTTTATCTTATGGCATTCCTGAGTGTTCCTGCAGCTCCTCTTAACTCAGAGGCCACTGAATTCTTCAAAGATTTACTGAATCTCTGAAGAAGCCCTACAAGAAAAAAATCACAGTAGCATTTATTCTACTCGTACAACAAATGTCATCCATGTTGAGTGCTGTCTGTATCTGGGAGAGACTGCATTAGTTCTCAACTAGCTTTTGTGATAAGACCTTTCTGAAACAGACCTCACAGTCAATGAGGAATACCTACTGGACCAGATGACCTCAGAAACACTTCCACAAATTCCTGCCAGGCGCTCTGGGGATTTTGTGTGGTGGTGGTGTCCCTTTCGTCACTAAGCGAACTCTAGGACTCTGATTCTGTCTTGTTTACTTTTTATTCTAGGATTTTGTTGCTTTAACATACCAGGGGAAATAAGTGAGCTGATGGCTGAAAATTGAAACTCGTAACTAAGAATTTGATCCAACTGCCACTTGTCAATGAACCTTATCCCCAATATGAAAGCAGCCCTTGCTCTCTGCTCCCCAACCCCTACCAAAACAAAATTCAAAAGCAATCTTTAATGCAGTAGAAGTTCCCTGCTTCTACTAGTGATTTGGTGAAGTTCAAATGGTAGATTTAAATCAAAAAGTTTCTGCCCTTTAAACTCCAGGCTGGCACCTCCTAGCTGAGTGATCATGAGCAGGGTGCTTAACCTCTCTACACCTCAGTGTCCTTATTTGTACAAAATGCAAATAATAATTGCACATATCTTATAGGGTTGTTGCAAGGGTTAAAGGAGTTATTGCATGTAAGCTCCTAGAATAGTGCTTGGCAAAGAGTATATGCTCCATAAATACTGTATTAGCTTGCTACAAAGCAGTGGCCAACTCAGTCACAGAGCCTGTGGCTCTCACTATTCTTCTAACTTCTCTTTCCCCTCAACCTTGCTTCCCTGGGATTGCACTCCCTAATTAAATCATATCTGATACACCGTTGCCTGAGGTTTGCCTTCTGGAGGTTGGGCAGGATGATCTCTAAGATTCCTTAATGCACTGAAAATCACATGTTTTGTTGCAAAGAGAGTGAACTCGCAGTCAGAAGACCTAGTTTTATGTCCCAGTTTTAATAACAGCATCTGGGTGACCTTGGGCTAGCCATGTCACCTCCTCAAATGTTGGCTTTCCTTTTAGTTAATGAGGATAAAATGTACTTTCTGTTCTTATAGGAAACACAGCTTTCTTCACCAAATGATTGTGAGAGTTGACTGGGTATTTATAGGAAAGCAGTCTGTAACGGTAGAGCTACACACAACTGCCTCTGTTGAGGGACAGTCATCTTCCCTTCCATCTCACATTTGCGTAGGGACTTCTGCTCCTCTACCCACAACAGGTGAGGATGGGGGAGACCTCTTGCTCTTCCTTCCCACCGAAAAAGAATGGCCCAGGTGTCCCACGGATTGGACACATGGCTTATGCACCACAGGCCCTTTTGCCCTCAGGAACCTCCGTGAAATCAGATATGGTGCGTGCTCATTCATCCTGGCCCTCCTTTTGACTTCCTGCCACCCTCTTACCAGAAGCCCATCTGTCCCCCCAACATGTAAAGGCCTGTGATTGCTCACTCTCTCCCTTTCCTGCCAGTGATGGTGCATGAGGCCAGCCTGCTCATCTTGCAGCAGATTAGAACAGACAAGTGTGCTTGATATCTGCCCTGCGGTGTTGGCTGTCCTCGCAGCCAGGCCCCAGTACTCAGGGGGAAGGAGCTTAAATTAAATTAGCTTAGTCTAAGCTGCACGGCCACCGTAGTTTACAGAAGCCTTGAAGTCTAGGGGTGATCAACACTAATGAAGTCTATTTTCTATTTTGTTAGGATCTGGAAAGGACTAAGGATGTCTCCTCACACCCACTATAATCCTCGACTTCTAGCAATATCTACAATACAAGGATCAACACAGTCCTCAAATCGTCATCACTTTTATCCTTTGACTGATGCTAAATCTTCAAAATAGAGAAGCGAATTTGGAAAGGTAAACATGCAATCACATTCCCTTTGAAAACAAAATGAGAGAAAAGAGTGTGTTTAGAGAGCCAGATGCAAAAACTTTTAAGAAGAAATAGATCCTATCTGCACTGAACTATATTTAGATAGAAAGCCATCTGGCCACAGTCCAATTGTACCTCCATGTTCAGAACTTAGCACACTCCCTCTGTCTGTTCACATAATATACCATCAGCAGCAGACACTGGGTTATTTCATATAGGTTTTGACTGCCAGCAACAACAACTCTAAAAATAATTAGGATAACTAGCATACTTCACTGAATTTCTATAGGACAGAAAAAGTGTTTAAACCACTTACAACTGAAAATATTGAAGCCAGCATACCACTGCTATCTCAGACTAATCAGAAAGACTTCTACCTCATTAGCGGGACCTGTTTCGGTTCAAAGTGCTAGCTCTACAGGTGACCTATTCTGGTGGATTTGTATTATTCCAACTTAGCTAAGATAGAACTAATTTTTCACAATCCTCTTGTCTGAATAGTCCCATGTTAGTGTGGACCGCAAGAGATATTTTGCATGAGGTTTGGAAGGCGGAAGTAAAGCAGAAGCCGTATGTTTTTATGCTGTTGCGGCTTTCCCATATGATCACTGCTTTCCGGCTCACCTTGTTGGTGTGTGGCAGACAGCACCGGGCAAGCAGCTGCTCTTGCTCCTATCACATCTTCCTTCAGCTTGTCTGGCTTCTGGGCCAGGTAGATGTTTAGTTCCCAGGTCATCAAAATTGGAGGCTTGGAGCAAGAGACCAACATAGTTTCTAGTTCATCCTTGTGGGTTCCAGGTTTACCTCTCCACCACACTGGACCCCTTCACGTGCATTTTCCCTTCCCAGTGGCCTCAAATTCCAGCACCAGATAGAAAGATAACAGCCTTACATGGGCTGTTTAACAAGCTCCCACAAATATGTAAGGTCAAATTCTTTTCATAAAGCCCAATGGTTCTGTTTCCCTGATTGAACTTTGACTAATATAGATTTTGATACTGGAAGTAGTTCCACGAGAACAGAACCTTTAGGGTAGGTTCTCTGAATTGGTTTTGTGTTAGCAAAATTGATTCTCTGATGTGATTAGATTTAGAGTCATTAACGTTCCAAGTGATCATATCTAATGAAGTGCAGCGAAGAGTTTAAGCTCATGGAACTCACTGATATGATTATATTCTTTATCATCCTAAAGCAGCTGGACCAATAGAATGGTAGCATGGTTTTGTGAAGACTCAGTCATTGATGACAACAGGGCTGGGGTGATGTCCTCCAGAATATAGCATGTGCCATCAATAACCAATAAGTGGTGCTATTTCTCCCATAGCTAGAATTCACAGATCTAGCAATCAAAGGGCTAGAAATGGGGCAGCTCTTCTCACTAGAGATCAACTAGTGAAATTTTCGCTTCTTATAGTCATGACTTATGACTCTGGTGCTCTTAGATGTCTTAGATTCCAAATGAGGAATGTTTCCACCAGCAGACACAGCAGTGGTTCCACAAAACTCAAAGTTGAGGCTGCCTCTTTAGGCAACTCACACCAGCAAACCATTAGGCAAAGAAGGGAGCTACATCCCACTCATTGTCAATTTGCCGTCATATCCCCCTCCTTTAACCATGTTTAACTGGGGTGATTGGTCCTTATTACAAAGGGGGAGACTGGGCAGCTACTACACAATGAGGGTAAGGGGGAGCACGACCAGAATGCAGGAGACTCCACAGAGCACCTCTTAGTTTTCCCATATTCTGGACTAAGTCAACAGAAAACTACATCAACCCAATTCAGGCAGGACTGCTAATGGTTCAGACTCTTCAGGAATGAAGGTTCAGGTGACTCCATCAGGCAAGGAGCCATGGCCATCTGGAGTGCTTGCTGAGGGCAAAGGAAATAGGGAATTGGGTAGCAGAAGATGATGGTTTTATTTACCAACTGTGACCACACGAGTTACAGAAACAAAGACTGTAATAGTTTGACGGTTCTTACTCATTTTGATGTAAAAATATATTTTTCTTCCCTTGTCTTATTCTTCTACCATATAATCTATGTTAATAGTAGCTAAGCTTGTGACTCAGTATTTAAGTTACAGGATGTCAAGGAGAGTGCGACTCAGCTAGATGAGGAATGCACCTCACCTGGCGGTGGGTAAAATAGTCTCAGTAGTTTTGGTGTACAGGTCACTGTGTTTTCAGTTATGAGTCTTTATCTGGAAGTTAAACATGGTTAAAAGAGGTGGATATGACGCCAAGTTGACAATGGGTGGAAGGTAGAGGATTTATAGTGTGTCAACTTAGCTAAACTGAAACTACGATTCCCAGAATTCCTTTCCCTGCATAATTCCCAATTAGCATGGGTCACAGAGATCTGAGAAGGCAGAAGAGGCAACCATGTTTCTTTAGTGCTCAGAAAGTAAGTGCAGAGGCACCTGGCGCTGTTGCAGCTTGTATACGTCGATGCTTATCTGCTGGTCAACCTTGTTAGCATCAGGCAACAGTGGGACTGCAGCTGCTCTGCTCCCACCATGCCCTCTGTCAGCTCCTCTGACTCCTAGGCCATCCATGTGTTGAGCTTTGTCACAAAAGAAGATCTATCCTCAGTTGGGAGGCTTGAGGGTGTTAAGTAAGCTATATGGGTTCCAGTTTATCATGAATTCCAGTTCATGCTTTTGGGTTCCAGTTTATCTTCTCTCTCCCCCTCACTTCACACATTATTTTTTCCTCTTCCCAACTGCTTGCCCCTCTGACTTCAAGCTTCAGCACAGATGCAAGAACAACAGTTTTACTTAGACTGTTTAACCAGCTCCCATAATCATATCAGGTGAAATGTGCATACGACCACTAGGTCCTGTGCACACCCAGTGGTCACACATATAGTCATGGGCCGCAGAACAATGTTTTGTCCAGTGACTAACTGCATATGGAATGGTCGGCCCATAAAATTATAATGAAGCTACCCTTTACAGGTGAACCTTTTTTTTATCTTTAATACTGTATTTTTACCGCACTTTTCTATGTCTATGTTTAGATACATGAATGCTTACAATTGTGTTACAATTGCTACAATATACAGTATAGTAACATGCAATACAGGTTTGTAGCCTAGGAGTAATAGGCTAGCCCATATAGCCTATTAAATACGTAGTAGGCTATACCATCTAGTTTGTATTGACACTCTATGATGTTCACACAATGATTAAATCACCTAATGATGCCTTTCTCAGAATGTATGTCTGTCATTAAGTGATGCATAACTGTGTATCTATACACACACACATAACCGCTATATACTGGTGGTTATGTGTATATATCCTTCTACAGTTATGGGGACACAAAACATGTACTTTATACTCAGAAAATTGAATAGCATCAAAAAGAAGGTTCATATGGACATACTTAACATTTAAAATAATACAAGCTTACTATCCTATAGTTCTATAGGTCAGAAGTCTGATGGGCTTGGCTCACTTTTCTGCTCCAGGTCTCACAAGGCTGAAATCAAGGTATCAGGAAGCCCGGGCTCTTGTCTGGAGGATCTGAAGGAGACCTCGCTTCTGATTCTTTTTTGGGTTGTTGGCAAAATACAGTTCTGTGGTCCCTGGTTCCATTGCGACAATTGGCTAGGGTAGTTCTCAGCCTACAATCTCTGGTTCATGGTCCAATTTATCTTCAAAGCCAGCAACTGTGGGTTCAGCCCTTGTCATCCTTCAAAGCTTTCTGCCTCTCTGCCTTGCCTCCCACTGAAGAAACTTTTGTGCTTAAAAGGATTCATGTGATTATGTACTCACCAGCAAATTGGTATTGACGGATCAACACATAAGTAGACGTATAAGGGTAACATTTATCGGGTGTTGGGAGGGTGGGAGGGGGCAGGAGGGGATGGGTATATACAACCACAACAAGTAAGACATGCAATGTTTGGGGGATGGACATGCTTGAAGCTCTTACTCGAGGGGGGTGGGGGACATGAGCAATATAGGTAACCTTAACACTTGTACTCCCATAATATGCTAAAATAAAAAAAAAAATAAATGGATGGATGAATAAATATGTAGTTTGACACCAAAAAAAAAAAAGGATTTATGTGATTACACTGGGCCCACCTAGATAACCCAGGCTGCTCTCCTTATCTTCCGGTCAGCTGATTAGTAACCTTAATTACATCTGCAGGGGCCCTTCACAGCAGCACCTAATTAGTATTTGACTGAATACCCAGGTGATGGGAATCTTGGGGATGCATATTTAGAACTCATCTATCATGAAGCCCAGTCACATTTGGTCCTAATCCTAGAACTTAAAGTACAAGTTGAAGGTTATAGAGAGGACGAGCAGAACCAGTTCATGGGCAAAGTCACACGCCATGCTATGGAGTTAATTTATAAGTCATCAGATGGGTGTTAGTAGGGAGTTTAGGTTTGTGTTTCAGTTGAATTTCTGGATGCAAAAAAGGAAGGCAGGAGACGTGTCCTAAGTCAAGGATAAGATGAGCATGAACTGAGAGTGATGCTAGAAATTAACAAAGTTTTATGCATCCCAGAAGTAGCCAGACAGTAAAATTGCCAGGACTTGGAAGCTGGAGGTATGGAAGAATGAAAAGGGGTGCCCTGAGATCTTTTCTAAGTTTCTGGCTGGAGGAAGGTCACTAAGAGCGTGATGATGGTGCTGACACATGAGGCACAGGAAGCCTGGATCCTATACAGGGTGGGCAAGGAACGAGAGCTTCTGTTTTGGATAAAGGGCCTAATGCTCTTGAGATTTATGAGGAAAACACAAATTTATGTGTGTGTGGTATGGATTTTTTTCACATGGTAGTGGGGTAAGAGTTGAAAGAGCAAGGGAGCAGAGTCATTATGCCACTTAAAAACTCTAGCTACTTGGAAATAAACAGAAAAAAATAATACCCCCTAAAATTAATTTTAGAGATTTCTGGATGCAGATTTCATCTAATTACAATATCAAACTCTTTCAGCTATGTTTAGCCTTCTGTTGCTCATGGAGAATGTCTGCCTGCTCACAACTTAAGTATATGAGCAATGAAGGTTAAAGGAGAGAAAAAAGAAAAGGAAGTTACTTAATATATAAAATAACGGGGCATTCCTCCTCCCTATTCCCCACATCCAACCCAGCTTTAGGACTTACAGTTTTTCTTTTCTGATATTCATGATGTTCCTTATAAAAAAAAAAAAAAGAAAGTGGGCAATAAGATTTAGAGACAAGCCACACTGCATAAGCCACTAGTAGGAGGATTAGGAAATTAAAAGCCACTGTAAAATTCTGCTGCTATTACCCATCAGAGGTTTCCTCTGAACTAAAGAATTAATGGCAATGGTCAAGTTCAACCTTTTCCAAAGCAGAAGGTTATCAACGTTGATAATTGAGCCTATAAAGCGTGAAGTATTTAATACATTTTTAGGAATTAGAATAAAAAGTGAGTGTAACTTAATTAAAAAACATAATCACAATATGAATTCGTGTTGTAGGTCCTAGACTTTCCTGCTGTTATAGGCATGGTCAGAAACTTCAATTTTCTTCCTTTATGCATTTTGATAACTCAAAATCAATTGCAGTATTTCAACAAAAGGACAATCTTGTAAGAATTGTCTCCTCTTAACTATGTTTTTCTCAGAAAGTTATACATAGCACAACTCTGTTAGATACGCTACACAGATCACACACATGCACCATAAAAGGCTTTTGTGCCCACAACATTCATTTAACCTTGGACTTTATACACTTGGCCTACTCTATCATTAATCCTCAAAGAATTAAACTAAAATTTATTTTTATTCAAGTTCAAAGTCCTATTTTTTTAAATTTTTTACTCTTGGAAAAATTCCAAGTATTTCCATTAAAAGTAAGCAACAAGGAAAAGCTATACTTTGGGCTGGAAATCTGAAGTGACATGCTGAATTAAACATGAAATCACGAGGCGTTTTCACAGCATGCGAGAACATGCCATGTAGTTCACCCATTAATTGAAGGGCTGCAGATGCGCTGCAGAGATCACCGTCTTCACGTAAGCAGCTGATTCCTTCCTGACTTCTCATTGTCACCGCCATCGGAACTACCTGGGCCCTCATTATCTCTCGCCTGGACCCTCCTAATGGCCTCTAGCTGGTCTCCTCCAAATCAGTGCCCTCCTAAGCCTGTGCCTGCGAAATATCCTTGCAAGACTCATTGTCCTGAAATGCTGTCCCCTCTCTGCCCAGAAGCTTTAGGGAGTCCCACTGCTTCTCAACCTCAACCCCAGCCCTCAGTCTGCTGCTGCTTGGAGGGCCTTGGCAGCAATGGCCAATCCCCCGCTTCCAGAAACTTCTCTCCTTTTTTATCTTTCCTCTAGCTGTCAACCAGACTCCATCCTCCTGTTCATCTCATCTTCCCATTCCTTACTTGCCTCCACAAGCGTGCTGTTTCTTCCATATCAATTGTCCTCTCTTCTTGACTTGTGCCAATTTCCGCCTGTCAAACTATGCCACCAGCCAGGCCAAGCTTCTCTTAACTGCACCCTCTCTCATGAAATCTTTGTCCCTGACCACCTTTCTGCCCTTCTCAGGCCAGACGAGACCTTCTCTTCCTACATCTCTTATGGCATTTATCTTTTTTTTTTTTTTTGTGACAGAGTCTCACTTTGTTGCCCAGGCTAGAGTGAGTGTCATGGCATCAGCCTAGCTCACAGCAACCTCAAACTCCTGGGCTCAAGCAATCCTGCTGCCTCAGCCTCCCAAATAGCTGGGACTACAGGCATGCGCCACCCTGCCCGGCTAATTTTTTGTACATATATTTTTAGTTGATGAATTAATTTCTTTCTATTTTTGGTGGAGACAGAGTCTCAGGCTGGTTTTGAACTCCTGACCTTAAGCAATCCGCCCGTCTGCGCCTCCTAGAGTGCTAGGATTACAGGTGTGAGTCACCGCACCCGACCATGGCATTTATCTTATTCTGCTTTTTCTTATAGTTGGTCGTGCATTTATTTTATTCCCTCAAAATAATGTTTCTCAATTCCTTTAATCTATGCTTCTTTTTGGTAAAAAAGAAATCCAACACTTGTATTTTAATATTTTTGAGATTTCAGAAGAAATGGATTTTATGAATAATAAAGAAATCAAAGTAAATGTAGTGTTAATTATGCTTTTATAAAATGATAATGACCCTACTGAGAATCTCCTTATCAGCTGATAATTATAACCCTAGTAGATTACAGTGAAAATGTACACAGAATGCTTAGCACAGAACCTGTCATATTGTAAGTGCTCAACAAATGTTAGCTATTTTTATGATTGTGATTAGCTCCTCAAGAGCAGGAATGTCAACTGTTGGTTTGCAATTTTCACAACTGGCTGGTCCATTAATCATATCATTTTTACTTCATGGCAAATGCAAGATCGTGTCTTCTCAGTAATGATCATCAGTAGTAACAAGGCACTCCACGTTTTTTATGACATAGCTATGGTCTGAATAGATGAAATAGTGGCCCGGAGCTGGCCTGGAGCGAACACTGTAAGTTATGCAGTATGGGTAGCAAAGTACTGGTTATGTCGACCCTGGGCATTTCTGGGCATCACCGTGAGTTCTGCATGAGTTTTCACATTGGAAGAGATTTACAAGATACTTTGATCAATAGTTCAGCAAACCAGGCAATAATCATTTCATATCTTTAAATTCTTTAACCATAATCACTAATGTGCCATCTCAGAGCTTGGGTAGAAAATATGTCATATGATTCAAATAACTCATTGAACCCATACAAGAGAAACTATTTCAGTGTTTCCAAATTAATGATCTCAAATGATGATTATGTAACAAAAGGCAAATTGAGGATGTCAAACACCTGCTTTAACTTAGTAAAAAAAATCATCTGTGGTAAAATATTTATGCACTTAGAATCACTCAAAGCAGGACTTTCCTGAAGTTTTTAGTTACAATTATTAGCTAAGAAGGCTTAGAATTGAGCCAGAATCAGAAGATAAAGTTGGAGACCAAATTGGATCATCTGTGTTTTAAGAATCTGTAAGCATTTTCTTGTAAAATGGCTTAGAAGGATAAAATCCAGAAAAGCATGTTCACATCACAGTATATCATTAAATGCTGATGGAATACTTTCAAGCATTCCAGAAAATATGACATTGTTCCTTATAGCTAATTTTTTTATTTGTTACTTATTATAAAATATAAACTACATTCTACATGAAATGAGAGAAACCATCCCCAGTACTATTTAAATTAATGCAGACACTGGCATGATTAGGGGCTAGGTAAAGAACCAGGAATTCAAAGCAGCGCATTGACTTTGTTGTGAATCTTATCAAAAAATTGAGTCCTCTTCATCACTTTTTACTTCCTTATCTTTAAATTGCAAAATAGCGTAACAAATACTTTTCATTAACTTGATTAAGACTTGTACATAAATACCCAAGCAGGCATTCAAGAATCTTATGATGTGCTTTCTGTATTGATGCCCTGCCCTCACCACTTCCAAGGGAGTGAATCGGGCTGAGTTTGCAATAAAGAGCTCTTGTCCTGTGTCTTGCTTGCAGAGGAGACACTCTGATGGTCTCTGGGTGATCTTTAGTTGGAAGATCTGTCCTGCGTCTTCAGGTTCAAGGGCAGTTTTTATGGGGCGAGGACCTGGGAGCTGAGGTGTAAGTGATGAGGAGGCTCTGGGGAGGGGAGACAGTGGGAGATGTCTCTCTGGGGGGCCGGAGGGGACAGGGACCTGGGGACCCAGAAGGAGGCTGGTGTGGAGGCTCCAGAGTGACAAAGACTATCTCCTTCTTGACTAGGAACTTGGCCCTGTCCTGGCATTGGCCTGCCCAGCCCAGTTTCAGCAAGAATCCCCCACCCTTGATATCTGATCCCCTGGCCTGCCTTGAGCAAGAATCCCACACCCCTGATGTCTCCTCTGAGTAATTGTCCTTCTGCTGCCCGCTTCGCTCTGCTTGTTGGCTATTAATCCCCACTTGTCCTTGTTGTACTTGAAGCTCCTCCTCTATTGGGATACTCTTGACATCAATTGCAACAGTCCTGAATAAATCCTGCTTTACAGCTTCACCAAGAGCAGAGAGTGAGCTGTAGGAAGAAGAGACAGAGGGAAAAGGAGTCAGGGGAGGCAGATGGGCCAGACCGGGCAGGGGCTCTTAGGCCACATTAAATTTTGGCCTCTATTAAAAGAGAAGAGAACGGCATGATAGGGTTTTAAAGCACTTAATGACATGATCAAATTTGCATATTTGAAAGACCAGTCTGGCCTTTAACAAAGAGCAACAATAATACCATTTTTAAAAATTCTTTTCAATATGTAAACGGACCTGGAAGAAAATTGAGCTGACTTATACACATGCAAATCTGCACCACGAATGGAGTGGCCCAGGCTGAATCTGAGCAGGGATTTGAAATCGTTGTCAGCCCACAGACTATTAGTGCTCTTCAATTCCATTTTCCCCGCCTCAGTCCTCCTGCAACCGAGAGATATTAACAGCGACTGGCTGGGAGCATCCCAGCTACAAAGTCCTCTGGCTGGCTGTGGGCGCTACGGGGTTCTGCTGTCATTCCAGCAGCCCCACCTGCGATAAGTGTGGGGCTCAGGGGGCCAGAGCTTGCTCACAAGACAATTTGTACCCCTGGCTCCATTTTAATATGTGGTGACATTGAGATGTTATTTTGAGAAAGCTCCTTTTTAACTTCCCATCATGCCTGGTGGGGGGGAGGGATGAGGGTGGGGTGATACAACACAGTGAAGCCATTAAGGACCGTAAACACTTGAGGCAGAACGCATTTGTTGAGGTTAGCAGTATAAGTGCATTTACTGAGAGAAATAACAAAAAAGAAATAACTGTTGGGTAAAGGAAGGTCTAAGTGTTTTGTATTGTAAAAACAAGCACAGGTAGGGAAGGCAAGAGAGAGGAAGGTTCCCTGCCAAAGTGAGAGCTGGTTACCTTGACAATGGGCTCTGGATAGGAAAGGAAACCAGAATCCCCAAATAACTAAGTGACAAGTGACACCCAATCTGTCAACTGCTGTGAATCCACAGATGGCCTCGATGTGACGGACCAGATCAGCGACTCTAGTGTCTTACAGAAACCTTTGCATTATCTCTCTCCATCCCAGAATGTGATTTCATTCTTGTGTGCAGGGACAAATATTCTTCCTTGCATAGCTTCCCTTCTGCTCTTTACAAGATCATTTTCAAATAAATAATCATTTTCTTCTTATGTTTGAAATTTGCCTCAAAACCCAAGTATGCCATCTCATTACTAAACTTGCTCTACCAACAACTTTGTCTTTCTCTGATTAAGAAAAAAAAAAAAATTGGCTCCTTGTATTATGCTCTGTAAGATTTTCCCGTCCTCTGTTGGGTTGTGGGTTGTTGCTTTTCTGTTCACGGTCAGCTAATTATCAGAGCAGGTAAAATTTCCAGCGTGAAAGTCAGGTGAGCACATGGAGGGGAGAATTCTGCCTCCTGATTCAGCTACTGGCTCCTTTGAGATCTTTGTTTTCTCTGACTTGTTTGTGGTACGTTATCTTGTTCCATCAGTGTTTGGAAGAGAGAACGGAATATTTGACAGGTGGGAGCATGAATCGTGTCTGACAACACTCTTGCGGTGAGCAATAGAGGCATTTTAAGAAATGGAGCTGGGTGCGTTTACGCGCTCTCTGTATGACTGTGATGGTGATGACAACAAACAAAAGGACTTGCCGTCCTGTAAGTACAAGCCAGTATTATACTACAACAGTTAAAGAACAAAGTCACTTCTGATCCGAGATGTAAAAACAGGCTGCAATCAAGGCCTCCTGGTGTTGTCATCACACAGACGCAGGTATTTTTAAAAGCTGGAAAACTAGGCAAGAATAATTGGCATCACATGGTGGCACATGGATTTTTTTCCCTCCCACTACTTTTTCAGTGGGTGGCAATCAGCAGTGGATATTATGTGGCAATTGACCTTTATATAAATGAATGAGCATTAAAGTGGAGCATCGATTTGGTGAGAATTTTGCTTTCATTAAGCAGTAAGAATTGCGGCTTGCTATTTGGGTCAGAAAAGCTTGATGTGATTAGAGTTTTAATTAGAAATATGCTAGCCTTAATTACCTGTTTGTCACTGCTGTTTGATGTCAATGGGAATGGTCCTACTTTTGATTCGTAGTCTTCCATTACAGCCTCCCCAACCTAACCCCTATGGCCAGTTAAATTGGTTGGGCTAACTCCTAGGACATTTAGTACTGGAAAATCACATTAATTGTAGAAAGAGCATCATGGGCTGAGAACACAGGTAATTATACTCTGGACCTAAGAGCATCTGAGCTATCCTTTTATGGTCCCACAGTAGGTGGACGATAAAGTTGACTTGCACAAATCAGAGCCCCTTGCATTCCTGACACCTAGTCCCCAAAGGCAGCCGGTTATAGTCTCCAGCAGCCCCACTGCAGCCCAAGCTATCATCCCGTACCATCCCACCCCCTCCCACTCTTGCAAGTGCTCGATCCCACCCAAAGCACTGGGTGGTCTATCCAGGCAGGCTGACCCTGCAGGAAGAAGCCCAGATGGCCTGTGACACAGTGAAATTCTAAGGGAAGAAACTATTCCGCATGTATCTGTGCCCCCTCACCTCATACACACACACACACAACCCCCCACCACAAACACAAACACACAAAGACACAACCCCCCACAAACACACACACCCTCCCATCCTGCCCCAGAGCTTACTGCGTCACTGAGCACAGTGAAGGTGGCTGATGCCCGGTTCCAGACTGATTGATTGATCTGATGGTCTTCCTGGCCCCAATCTCACCCCAACTAGTTTGTGTTAAGGTGGCATTTTGAGAAAGTTCTTTTTAAACTCCAAATGACTTAAATAAAATAATAAGTCATTGGCATCTATTATTAATGTTTATTGAGTGTTACTGTGTGCCTATGCCAAACACTTCACAAATATTCTCAGTCCTATGCCTGTTACACGTATTTGCCCAAGTTCACACGGATAGTAAGTGGCCACATCTTTGCAGTCCAACTCCAAAGCCTGGGCTCGTAAATGTTACTTAATACAGGCAAGTTCAGTTATGAACTAGGATGCACAAGAAGTGGCCCAGATTCCTAGGGAAAGAGGACAGAAACATGTATCCAAGGTGAAAGAACGAGAAAGCTGGGACAGCAGAGAGTGAGGGAGACGGGGCAGGGTGGCCTGGGCATTTTGTGGAGAGGGAGGGCTGGCTGGAGCAGAAGGAAGGCTCTGCCACAAGCCTGCCTGGTTCTTACTCTAACACTGTCTAAGGTCAGCCCTAGGCATAACTTGGCATTGCCAGTTTGGGAAGAATTATCATGATCAAAGTTTTAAAACTCGTGTTCGCTTTTAACCAACAATTTAAAAGCACATGTCTCTCCAACTGTTCCGCTATTTTAGGTAGTGTTCATATGGAGGGAAGGCGGGGGGAGGCTCCTGCTCTCTGCTTCACCCTTTCTCTCCTAGGCTTGCTGACTTTGCTCTTTGTCTTCTCTACAAAGCAGTGGCATCCGTTCTGCAGCTCCTCTGCTTGTAGCTGTTCTTGCTTTTGCCGTGTGTATACAAAATCTGTGGTTTTGAATGCCGTCTTTGAGGCACAGTGGTCTAAACTTGTTTGTCGCCTTTTCCCTCTTCAAACCCACTTTAAAGGTAGAGCCCTGTTTGCACAATCCTCACGGAATCTGTATGTCTGAGTGAGACACGTTTGGCTACAAGCAACAAAACAGCCAAAGCTTAAAACCTCATCGGGGTCTGTCTCCCAGCGAGGGGTCTGGGTTGTGTTAAGCTGGACGGCAGCTCCGAGATGCCGTCAGGGCTCATTGCTCCCCTTCCTTTGCGTGTGGCTGTGGCCTCAGGGTGTCAGGAGCGCTACTGTACCTCTCAGCATCAAGTCCTTGTCTTGGTGGACGGGAGGTGAGCCCAAGGGCAAGGGGTGCCAGCTCACCTGTCTCTTCCATAACATGTTCCCAAAGTCCTTCTCAGCGATTTCTACCTGGATTCCATTGGCCAGAATTGGGCCATGATGTCACTCCAGAAACAAGAAAGCCCAGGGAGCTGAGTGTGTCGGCTTTTCGCGTTTTCATGGTAGAGGAGGACAAGAGAAGAGGGGTTATGAATGGGGTCGCCATCCACAGCATCTGCATCGCCATGTTCCAGGAGCACTTGACAGAGAGGGCTAAGGACGAGAGCTGACAAAACTTGTTGTTATCTGAGACGAGGTTCAGTTTACCTTACGCAAAAAGCTGCTCTGCTGGTGAATGCTTCCTGCATCCTTGGTGCCCCCCAGAAGTTAACTTTTCTGTGAGGATTTGGAAATTTGTCAGAATAACAATTCAATGAATTAGGGAAAAGTAGAGTATATTTGTGCTAGTACAATATCTCTAACAAAATTTCATTTATACCATTATTATATATCTTGGCACTACAAAAAAATTGGGATTTAAGAACAGAAATTTAATTCAGAGATTACCCAGATTCATTCTCTTATTTTACAGCTGTGGAAACAAACCAAGACAGTGGGGGACGTGACTTGCTCAGGGGTGCACAGTTAGGGAGCCACACAGCGGGGCTGGGGTCCAGAGCCCTCCACTCTCCCCTGGGGCTGCCTGAGGGCCAGTCCCATGAGCCGGCATCGGGACTGCCAGGCTCCAGAACCTACCCAGGGGCCCTGCCCAGGAGCTATATAAACCGTAGTTTGTACAGTCTCAGACTTTCTTTCCTTACACACTCAGAAAACAACTTCATGCAACTACTGCTGTTTCAATCAACACATATTCTATTTATATTTTTATAAATGTAAATTTGATTTTTAAGGGGGAAAATGTCTAAGCCGAAAGTGAGGAAATTCCAGTGTTTGTCTGTCTTGGTGATAGCTAAAATATACTCCATAGTCTACATATCTGCTTGTTAAAAATATAAATGGGAACATCTTGAGACTAATGTTTATTTTTAAATACTGAAGACACTAATATCTTCAGTGAACCACAAAATTAATACATATAATTTTGGTAATAATGTTGCCATAGTAACTTTAAATTCAGGATTGACTTTGAGGTTCTTACATGCTCATTTTTGTCATTATAATAACCTCCACTATTGATTTTTGTTAAAGAAAGCGATACTCAGAAACTCTCTAATATATACCACGTAGCTTTCTGTCAGATATTAAAGAAAATAACCATAACAGTTTTCTATCTTCTAAAATAAGGCTCCAAGCAGTGTCAAAGTACTAATTACTGCTTTGATGCATCTCTTTTAAAAAGCAAACTGATTTGAAAGTCAGTAACTTAAAATATGGTGAAAATCATTATTAGATAAAAAATTTGAAACCATATATGTCTGTAAACTGGGTCTTGTTCCCATGCCTGCCAGTGTAGCTGTGTGACCTCAATAATGATCTGGACTTAATGTCTTGGTGCTTCCGTTTTGTCATCGGTAAAATGAGATCGGTGGATTATATCACGGTGCCAACAGTCGATGCTTCAAAGAGCATGTCAGATTTGCATTGTCTTTTTGGTCCTGAACACTGTTGTCACTGTATCAATCCAGCAAGCTGAACCATTAAGAATTATGAGATAACGGATTCCTTACAGAAATGAGATCTTTCACAGTTCTGGGGAGGAGGAGGGCGCTGATATAGGTCTGATAGGGGACCTGGAGCATGCCCAGTCCATTCGAGAAGCCAAACACATCCAGCCACAGAGGTGGGTGGCAGAGAGGGAGCTGGTGGAGAAGCCTGCAGGAGAAGTCCATGGAGCCACAGCTAAGGTCTCTGGTAGGCTTGGGGCCGCTCTTGGTCCCAGGGTTGAGTCAGGAAGAATGGCTGGAAGAAAACAGGAGAGTAAGTTGAAGCTAGAAGCTACTAGCATCTCTGATCATATGCTCTTCAGAGAAGGAAGCTGCTGTTTAATTCTGCCTCCCAAACTTTCACGAGGTTCCTGTTAGCCTACTTCTTATCTGGAACCACTCAAAGATGGGGATTCTAGGTAATATAATTCCAGTTTCATTATGTTGATAATAGGACATTAATACAAACACAATCCTTCTATATGCTACGCACCTTTGTAAATAGTCTCAGATCTGTGGTGCAGTAAGTTAGGTAATAGACACTTTTAAAGAAGCATGGTTTTAAAAATATCTGAGGGTTTAGGGACCAGTGGACAATCTCAAAGTGAAACTCTGGTCTGGAATTAACCTGACTGACTGCTCGCAGCAGCCCCTCCCTCGTCACAGACGCACGGGCCGTGGGAGGGAAGAGTGGGAGGTTTTGCAGAAACGGGACACCAAGCCAGAAGGGAAGGGGAGGAAGTAGGAGGAAGAGGCAGGTGGAGACATAGGACAGGGAGAGAGACGGACAGACAGACGGACAGGAGTTAAGGAGACAGGAGGTAACAGAGGAATAGAGCACTGAAAGAAGCAGGGAGGAACAGAAAATGAAACAACACTGCATGTACAATCTGGCTGACCATAAGAATTACTTGGGGAATTTTTTTTTTCCATTTCATTACTATGAAATATTTTATATATCCCAGGCAATATATGTAATATATTTAAAGGCAAACACATTCTAACACATAAAATACCCATAGACCCACCACTCAGCTTAAGAAAATGAACATTTCCCACTGCGGGGACTCCCTGAATGCCCCCCTCAGCCTGCCTCTCTCTCCTCTCCTCCTCTTCTAATATTCCTCCTATCCTGCACTTGGAGCCCAGAAATATGACGTTGCTTTTAAAAAGAACGCAAAGGAGAGTGCGTGGTGTGGGTGAAAGAAGAACGGATGGGGTTCCATGGAGTAACTTTCTTCCTCAAGAAAAGCTTCATGGAGTTTCTGTCTACACTGGCCATAACCCGGCACCCTCAGGCTGCAGAGCCCACCTGGGGGCCGAGGGAGGGCAGAGGTCTGCAGAGTGGCCTGGGCGGGGTCACTGTTTTCACTGTGACTCCAGTATGTTACACTTCAATGTCTTTTGCATTAAATAACCAGAGTCCTATGGTTATTATACCTAAACTAGCAGAGTAATGTCATCTGCTACTGGGTGCATTCTACAAATTAGAGGGATTAACTGAGATACTCTTGTATTTAGAAGTTAGTATTTAATAGATCCATTGAAGGCTGTTACTTTGTAAATGATAAGTTAGCAGAACCTTCCTCTAAAGAGCG
The DNA here is from genome assembly GCA_008750895.1 of Mirza zaza. Lineage (NCBI taxonomy): Eukaryota > Metazoa > Chordata > Mammalia > Primates > Cheirogaleidae > Mirza > Mirza zaza. Next base: position 49,435 of record VSMD01123680.1, read on the forward strand.
ATATTGTTCTATTGTCTTTTCTGAGACTTCTTGATTGGTCTCTTTTGAGCCTTTTAGCCTTGTGGGTCCTAAGCAGTCAATACATAGAAGTAAATTGGGCATTTGGGGAGGGTTAGGAGGAAGTGCACCACTGAGAGAAGAGAGATGATCGGAGCCGAGGCTGTGACTCCTTGAGGAGGCCACTGTCTTGTCTGCTATTGGATCCTTCCTGTGCCTTCAGCTCTGCCTGGCACGGAACAGTTTGTTGAATTGTTGAGTCGGAATGAGACAGACGCAATCGGTCAGCAAAGCCTCCACAGCTTCCTAGTTTAACCAGGCTTTTCTATCATCTACTTTGATTCCAACTCCACTGTTTCAGAACTGCAAGCAGAACGGAAACCCACAGAGGAATCTCTCCAGCATCCCTGGGTCTGCCAAACACGGTGGTGATTCAGGAGTGGCCGCAGAGCACCCTGTTGTCCCCCAAGCCTGGGTGTATAATTGCCTCCGAAGGCTCAGAAATGAGACAGCATTTTCCGATCTGAATCTCTGAACCAAGATTGTTAGAATGTTCGATAGTAACTCCTGGGACTTAGCCAACATGGGCTGGGGAAACCGGCGAGCCGGCACTACTCACAGGTCTGAGTGATGGGGAAACGGCAGATGAAAGTTCTGGGTTCTGTGGACTCAGAACTGATGGGTCATTGTGGCTATAGGGCAGGTTTTCTCAACCTCAGCACCGCTGACATTTCGGATCAGATAATTATTTACTGTCGCGACAGTCCTGTGCATTGCAGCATGGCTAGGAGCATCCCTAGCCCCTTCCCTCTAGATGCCAGCAGCATTCCCCCTCCCCTCAAGTTGTGACAACCCAAAATATCTCCAGACATTACCAAATGGTCCCTGGTGACAAATACACCCCCGGTTGAGAGCTACTGCTATAGAGACTGCGTCTACAACAGTTTTCCTCAAAACATTATTCTTAAACCACCTGTGTGAGAAGCACGTAGTACACTCATTAAAATGCAGTGTCTTAGGAGCCATCCCAGAATCACTGGGATCCCAACATTCATATTTTTTGTGAGCATCCAAAGAAATTCTTATATATGTGAAGTTTGCCACCCGTGGTCTTCATTAGTATTTGAAATAGGGATTGTTTTTGATTACCCAACAATGTGTGGTCATCACATCTATAAGTAAAGTCTCCATTTTAATGAATTTCCTTTAACTGTAGGATTTTGTTTAAGAAAGTTATTTCTAGAGCCTGGAGGACAGGGCTTGTTGATATCATAACCAACCCTTGCACTTAAATATAGTATTTTCCAAAATAAAGTGTGGCCATCTCCATATGGCACTGACATTTTTTCCTGCACTAATTAACATCCCTTCTACTCTCATGGGCTTGTAAGTCCTATCACTGGACATTGATAAAGGTTGGGCAAGGGAAGCCATTATTATTATACAAACATAGTACTTGGTAGAGGAAACCCTTTACAATTTAGTACCACTTAATTTTAAGGTTAGTCCTAGCATCTTGCATGGGAGAATGGTAAATAGACATTTAAATGTAGATGAGGGATGAGATGTTTTCTGAGTTTTGAATATAAAGTAAGTTTTTTTTTAACTAGACAACTTCTTAAGATATTTCTGTGGAGGCAACTTCAGTCTCAACATTCTTTAATTCATGGAGTGCATAATTCATGGGTGCTATGTGCTTGCTTAATCTGGGGAAGAGATTTAGAAGTTATCAGAGTGCTGGGTGATGGTGGTTACAGGGAGTGTGGTATATAGGCAGTGGAGCCCTGGGGATTGGAGGACTGAAGTTGTCCTTTGTCCCATAAGAAGTGGAAGAACTGAAAGAATAACAAAAAGACTTAAGGTCGACTCTGACAATGACAACTAACATTTGTAACACATTTACTATGTGTTTAATGGACGCTACTTCATTTAATCTTCTTAGTAGCACTAGGAGGAAAACATTGTTATTATTCTTCATTGTAGCTGGGAAAACTCAAGTTTAGAGGTAGAGCTATGATCTGAATGCAGGTCTCTCTCTTTTTTTTTTTTTTTTTGTAACCCTTGCTCTTAACCACGACATTCTGGGCTACCTAGATGCCAAAGAATTTAACTTGCAAAACACCTTCTTGGGGACAAAGGTTCACACAGGTGTCCATAGATGGAGCAATTAAGCTGTTATATGATAATGACTTTTGCTTTAGTTCACAATTGAGGTTTCTTCTATGTCAGCATCATTATCTGTCTGCCACAGTCTTGGAGGGCTATAGTGGGAAGGAGCAAGCAGTCCCGAGTGAAGTAGGGACTGGGAGGAAGGTGGCTGGAGTCAGTCGGACCATCTTCTAGGTGTCCAGCGGGAAAGCAAGGACCTGGCACCCCAGGGACTGGCAAAAAGGTGCAGCTCTCCAGCTGGCGCAAATGTAGACTGCAGCCCTTTCACCAGTTCATAGTCGCTCGATTGATTTCTTCCTCTACACTCTGCCTTCTGCTGCAGATTCCCTTTCATGCCTTCTTTTCCCCCTCTCTTTCATCTGAAGTCATTCACTTAAAAATAATAGGGTCAAGAAAAGGACCATTCAAAGTGAATTTTCCTGCTCTGCACCCCACAGGGAAAGCCTGGGCTCTAGGGTCCTGGAGGGACCCTCGGGGAGTCTGTGCATCACTAATGGGGAGAGAGGTCAGGGCTGAAAGGAAGGTGGCTGTCAGAGCTGAGTGTCTGAAGAAAAGAGGCAGCAAGCTTGCTTTATTTAAAGCAGGAGGGAGAGAGAGAGAGAGAGAAAGGGAGTGAGGGAGAGACACACAGAGAAAAAGAGAGCGACAGAATGAACACATGATATTCTGACCCGATCATATAATTTTCATGTTCAGTTAAGTCTATTAATATTATAATTTACTCATACTATTCTATTCTGTGCTTCCATGATTCTTTCATCTTTGAAATATTTTCCTTCCTTTGGTTGTGCTCTCCTTGCTTACCTGGTCTGGAGAACATGGTGCGTCCGGTGGCAGGGACCCAAGGACATGACGATGTGACTCTTGCAGACGTAGAACACTATGTTACATGGTATCCTAATTACTGTCCCCTAAGATTCAAGTTCTCCCAGTCACATAGAAAATATCAATGAGAACATAAGATCAAGCTATGGTTGGTCTTCAAATGTGTCATGCCCCTACAGGCAGGCACCGCCCCTGGGGGGCCAGTGCCTAAGGCCTGGCTGCAGACAGAGCTACAAGAGCCCTGTGACTGTGCCTCCTTTCTTTCTCTCGGCACAAGGTCATCCAATAAGGCACCTGCAAATCCAAAATGCTGCAATTCCGGGCTTTTCATGTAGTTACATCAGGCTCTCTTGCTGTTTCAGGTTGGCACATGTACACTAACCTTCGTAGGGGTAGAATTGTTGTAAGTGAGCCACTTAACACCTGTGTGTGTGGGGGGGCTGTCAGCAGGGAGGCTTTCATCCCGGGCCATCATGTCTTTTACTTTGTGAAGATCCATCCACTCCACCAATTGTTAAGTGTTTTGTCATGATTGCCTCTCTTTGCCACAGAGAAATATCCATCACACCACAAGAAAAATGCTCAAAGCCGACAGGAAATAAAGAAAGCAGAACTTCCCTCTGTTTCTACCCAAAGGGACACGTTTTCAAAAAAAAAAAAAAAACCAGACAAAACTGAAAAAGTGGTATGTCAGGAAGCCCATATTTGCCCTCCCCCAGTGGAGAGCAGACGCCAGTGCCAGGAGCCAGACTCCGTGTATCGCATCAGCTTGTCTATTTTAAAGGCTTCCCCGTGGGAGTGTCCACTCTCTGAATAGCCACCTCACAGAGAAAGTGCTCCCTTTAAGAGAATGGAGCTAATTACATTCATGTCTTATTCAACCGATTCCTTTTATCACTATGACAGTGGACTTTGAAATCAGCTGCAGATTCTGTGGGGATTTTCCTAGAAAGGAGCATAAAAACCTGACAGAGAAGCAGACCTTATTTCTCTGTCCAAATGTTGCCCCCTCCCTCCCTTTACGTATTGGAAGCATTGAGAGAAATAAATAGAACACCTTCTTCTCTGTAGAGTTTCAAATTTTCGAGGAAGTAGCAGGGACTCAGGATGGGATTCATCCTGTTTGGTCATATTTTTATATCTGGAGATTCTCTGACTTAAAGAATATAATAGAAAAAATTCAACAGTTTGGATATGTGGAACCTAAGAGGTTGTTCTTTGTTTTAAACTGTGCCCTTCCGCTAAAAATAAGGTAACAAACACTTTGTTCATCTTTTTTTTTTTTTTTTAACTCTTTTCTTCTTGCAGTGTTCCCTCTGAGCACATGGTGGGTAAAGAGCCCTTCTGTTTTTTCAGCTTTCCTAAACCTCTTATCCTCTGCAGCCACCGCAGCCTCAGGTATGAACACTTAGGAACTTAGCAGGGTGGGGCGCGGGCAACTGTCATTAGAGGGACTTGGCTGTGTGACCCTAGAAAGTGGCCAGTCTGGTGTTGGTGACTCCATCCCTGTCCTCTTGCTTCCACCTCTCTATCCCTGCTCACACCTTTCCCTGCCTCCTGCCCTAGAGACTATAAGAACAGGTTTCTACAGGGCCATGTGTCACTCCATGGTACCATTCCCATCCTTGGCAAGGGAAAAAGATGGGGCTGATTTTGCACATAGGCAGTATGGGAGATGCCTACATGGCCTGATTTTGTAAGAAGCCTAGGAGAGCTAGCATTTTAAAGTTTATCAGTCCAATGGGTTCATCAGATATCTTAAAAGACATGCATGATGAAAGGAACTTGGAGAAAAGTGACAGGGACAGAAATACTGTTAATTCAAGAGGACGAGAATCCAGAATTTTGCCCCAGGCCGTCTTTCAGAAACAGCTTTCTCTCACCTTTGTGTCTACCTAAGTACAAGACAGCCTGCTCACCAGATTTCCAGAGAATCTTTCTAGGAAAATATTGATACCTAGTTTAATATTTATTACTCTTGATGAAGACAGGAAATATCAGAGACTTTTCCTGATTTACAATTCACTCTTGAATGTTATTAATTTGAATGAAATTCAGAAACTTTAACTTAATGTCAGTTGGGCTTGATCGATGGATTTGATTTGAAGAAAATGCAAAGTAATACTTAATATTTATTTTCTTTTTCTTCAGTTAGTTATACCTAGAACTCTTCAGTCTATTTCCATATACATATAATAGTGATGTATTATGTATGTTTAAAGGTATTATGAAAATTTAAATACAAACATCAAGAGCTTCTTTAGTCAGCAAAAACACTTTGGACCTTAAAGCTTGGTAACCAGAAACAAAAGGACAGAGTTGGTTCAGAAAACCTTAGTAATTCAATTGTCTGAATTAAATTATAAGTATTAGTAATAATACTTGGAAGTGGTGAAATGGTTTTCTAATATCAGAGATGTGACAAATTTGTGACTGAGACTTAACATTTCAGGATTACTCTGCCATCCCAACTGTCAGAGACCAAGCATTGCACAAAAATAAATATTACAGTTGCCACGGAAACTGAGATCACCTTGGAGATGATTAATACCGGTAGGGCTAACAGTGGAGGTTGCAATCACATTATTCCTGGCTGAATTAATCATGACCAAACAAAGAGCAGCAAACATTCTTCTCAAGGCATAATAAGAGCCAAAGTCCTATTTTTCAAACCATTTCAAATGATTACTAAGGTTTGTTTTCTGTGGGTAAAGAAGCCTCCTAGTAAATGCTCACGTTATCAATTACTGAGCAACTTTTTACTAAATCAACTGTAGGGGTCTTGAATGACTCTCTGAGGGTGCAGCAGAGAAGGTTTGATAATGGAAGTTTACCTTATAAACTTATAAGCTTTTTTTCCCTCTATTTTTTTATTATGAGTCTTCATCTTCTGAGAATCTTGTAACTCTTTGAAGTTTTAAATGTTCGTGGCTTTTACAAAGATTGCCTTGCTTGAGAGAGCTTTGCCAAACCATCAAATATATGATGCTGTAATCAAGAAAGTCTATTATTGGACAGGAATAAATTGCTATTGCTTAAACAAAAGAGTTCTTAATAGAATGTAGAGACAGAAAAAAATCTTTGTTACCCAGTGTGGCTGTGTGGAGATTAGGCTGTCCTGGTTTTAAAAGACAATAAAATCATTATCGACAAAGAGACTGTTCCCATCACATACTTCTCTCAGAAATTTCAGTATTAGAGGAAGAAGTAATAAAAATAGTCACACTTCTCAAGAGGGTCACATTATAAAAATGTTATTAAAAATTGAAAAATGTCAAAGATGATGTTTCTGATGCTTACAATTTACTTAGCAATACTTTCTCCCAGACAAAGTAATGTTATTATATGTTTATTAGTAATGATCAGTAAATTGGCTGCTGTTACAGAAAATCCTGGAAATCTTGGAGGTTTAATTCAATAAAGAGTATTTCTCAAATCCAACACAATCTAATATCCTACTTATCAATCTTAATATCACAGAAAGAGACCATGGGTATCATATTCTTCCTAAAGAGATCCAATGAGAAGAGTACAATCCCATCTATAAAATGCTCTTGCCAAAAACCCTAACTGCTCAAACAACCCACATGCAGAACCCATGGGGCAGAGAAACTTACCAAACAACACCAGAGGGAGGCAATCAGCTAAATCCAGAATGTGGGAAATGACACAGGACAAAAAGGCCTGGATGTTTCAACAAAGAAATTGCAAAGAAATAAAGGAACAGGAGGAAACTCTTTAGAGATACATTAACCAATTGGTCTAATTGGAGTTTGTGTGTGTGTGTGTGTGTGTGTGTGTGTGATTCATGAATCAGGGTATTATCTCCTTTAAAAATTTAGAAAGGGTGCTCCCATGAGCCATGCAGAGGAGGTTGGCTTTATAGGCAAAAAGGAGCTAAAGTAATCAGAAACAGAAAACAAACAGCAGATCGGTTATTTCAAAGTCACTTTCCTTATGGCGTTAAAAAAGAGGAGATTTCCTTATCACACCTGCTAAAACTGGCCTCTTTCAGAATTTGGCTATTATCTCTCTCCTGCTTTCTCAGAAGATCAGATAAACAACTTAGTTTCTGTCTGGTGATTTGGAACTTAATATGGGTGACTCCATTTGGGTTTGGTCTCTTGGGCTCTAATTTTAGTGCAAGAGCTCAATCCAAATCAATGGCTTCCTATAAATTTTATTTTATATAACCTAGTAGCAAGGTAAGAAACCAGCTACACGCATGCGTAATTTTTAGTGAGTATTATAATCAACTAAAAAGAACCTAATGGTTATTTGTGACCAAATTGGCTTACATCACTTTGTACCAGAATGAAAACCATAAAGCATAAGCTCAAGAGACTTGGAATAGAGGGTTAGAAAGTCGAAGGAGAATTACACTAAAGAACCAGAAGATAGAATGGAGTCTGAGCTTTGGTAGAGAAGAGAGGAGGAGGGGCTGGGGAAATGTTTGGTATGAAGAAAATATACAGGTTCTAAGTCCTGGAAAAAGCTGGTGACATGAGACTTAGGCTCCTCCATTTTTAGCAGTTTCTGAAAATAGTTCTCTGGCAGCTGTCGAGGCCAGCCCTGGTTTCCCTTCTTGAGAAAGGGGTTTTCCGAAGTGAAGTGGAACCTGCAGGGGTATAATTCCCTCACCTCTGCTTGCAAAGCCTACGATGATTTACTGGAGAACAAAGACATTCATTCCATAGTTAGAGATAAAAGGCCTAAAATCAAGCAGAATCAATCCATCAGTTAATAAGACTGAGTGGTCATCTTAGATCTTTTTCTCTTTGGAAGCTCAGGGGATGGAGGATGCTCTCAAAGAACCATGATAGAGAAAGGAAGAGGAGAGTAGCAAGGCTGTAGTGCAAATGCACAGATATTAAAATTGTCCCTGGGGCCTCCTCCGGGCTGGGTCAAGTACACTTCCTGGCCTGGGTGTTCTTTTTCAAATGTAGCTAAGAATATATGCCACTCTGCTTCTCAAGTTTTGAAAAGACTGTTTTAGCCTAAGGGAATTCTTCTTTCTTTAATTATTTATTTATTTATTTTTTTAAATAATGATTTTAGTTCTCAGAAGATCTTTCATTGAGAAGGCAAAAGAACTTAGAATATACTCAAATCCATTCATTTACAGGTGACATGACTTAATAATTTTTGAGTTTCGGGATCATCTCAGAAACAGTCTTTTCAGAATTGTTCGCCTTTGGTCTTCGTGGCCTTATCCGGCCTCTTCATTCTGAGTCCGGGTCCCTAATGCTGTCGGCAGGGGGTTCTCTGCAACTGGGAGGCTGGAGCAGCCCCTAAGGCAGGAGGATGACCCAGGCCAGTGTGGATGGGTAGTGCCCAGAGTGGAGAGTGAACTAACAGTCATGGCACAGTGGCCATGTCTGTGCAGTAGAGGAGGACTTGGTTATTTAAATTTTGGGAGCTCCTTGAAGGACAGGACAATGTCTTATTTGCCTTTGTTCTCTCAGCACCTTACATGATGCCTGGTTCACAGTGGGTTCTCAAAAAGTGATAGTGACAGTGGCTATCTAAGGGTGGGCTCACAGGTCATTTCACTTTCTAAGTCATACAGTTCCATTTTGTTGGAATGTGTTTTTTACATAAGGATTGCATATTATTTCCATGACTAGTAAACTCATGCGAAATAATTTTAAGTGTATGAATAATAACTGAAGAAAATCTTGAAAGCAAAGATGAAGTAATATCTTGGGGGCATCAAATCCAAAAGAAACTCTTAGACATGGTTGAAAGACCAAATAGACAGGGAAGAGTCAATGGAAAGATTGGATGTGGGAAGTGAAATAATATCTAGTCAATGAGGCAAAGGCTTTGGGGCTTAGCAATTGGAATGGCGGAACTGTCATCACTAAGATCGACCAAATTTAGAGGGAAATGTCTGGAGTTCAGTTTGTGATATGTTAAATTTCATTTGTCTATTAGACATCCAATTGGAAAAGACAAGAGTCTGGAATAGAGGAGAGAATTGGGGAGTCATGAGCATTAGAAGGTTTTTAAAGCCATTAGAGGGAGGGTAGATTCAGAAGAGAGAAGCAAAGACTGAGCTCTAGAGAACTCCAATGTTAAGGAAAATACCAGCCATGGAGACCAGGAAGAAGGGATTCATAAAGTAGGAAAAAACCAGGAGGATGTGGTGTCCTAGAAACCAAGATTGAGGGAGAGAAAAACAAAGGTAGTTGGTAGATTAAGTGAGATGACTGAGAATCAAGCATGTTTCTATCTTTCTTGTTACTACTTTAATCCAAGTCCCAACTACTCTGTATTTTTCTCTTTGCTTCCAATATTTCCCATATCACTGTTCAGATTATCACCAAGTTTATATTCCTAGAGAACCTTTCTCAATATATTTCTCTTATGCTTAGGAAGTCTTACCACTACCCTAGGGCATTGTTCCTTACCTGGCTTTTAAAGTTATTACTAGTCTGAACTCCAAGTACCTTTCCAACCTTATCTTACGTTCCTCCCAATTCAAACCTGATACTCCAGGCAAGCCACATGTCCTGCTATCGGCTTTACTTCTTCCCAATTCTGGGTGTTAACTTCACCTGCTGTTTCCCTTCAGAAGATTGTCCTTGAAATATTTCCTTGATTCATAGACATCCTCTAAAGTTGACCTCAAGTTGCTTCATGCAGAGAGCATTACCTTCTTAATATTCCTTCAGCGTATCAAGGATAGTGCAGGTCTCATAGATGGTTTGCAATGCCATAAACAGAAGTCACATGAGTGTGCATAAGGTACTGAAAGTCTTTTTAAAAATTCAGTTCTTTACCTGTTTAATAAAATTAATAATGTCAAAATTCTTTTCCTACTTAACTTGGAAGAGTGAATTTGCCTCTAAAATTTCTATATTCCCACTCTACTGGTATCTGCTGTTACCAGAACATGTAAATGTGTAAAATTTTATTAAGAACAGGTTTCTATTTCAGGTTTACATCTAGGAAATGAAGATAATTTGCATGCACAGGTAATATTGGAATTCCTGGGAGACTAGAGAATGAAGAAAATGTGCTATACCATTTACCTTTGTAAATGGAATGTAATCTACAACTCTCCAGAAAATAACTGAAGATTATCATTTTGATTTATAAAGTCATGAAATTGAATTATTATGTACATCTGGGTAATCGTTTCACTGATCAAATGGAGATTTCTCCTTTATTTCAAATAGGACTTGGCCCTTAAGTTTAAAAGGCAAATATATGGGGCAAAAAGATAATACAAAGTCAATGTTTCAAAAAAGGCCATTAGTCAATTCTAAATGTATTGAATTCTTTATGCATTTCTGAAATAGCTTTTGTATTTCCTATGTTTTTGAAAATATATACATAGCCTCTGAAATTACTTTCCTCATTCACTCTAGGATCAAATGTTCACTGTGCTTATCCCTCCTCTAACTTTCTGAAATTGGAATATAGCCCAGTAAATGCCTTACATCTTTGTAAAACTTAAAATTTTATAACCAGCCACATATATTCTCCCATTATTATAATAGCCTCTTTGGCAAACTGACCCACAAGAGTAGGACAATACAATTTAGCCTATATTTTCAACCATGAACTAAAAAGCAAATAAATTTCATCAACATTCACTGGGAACCCAATATGTACCAACACTGTGTAAGACCCCAATATGTTAAAATTAATTCCAGAATTTCCTGGATTTTGCAGTATCCAAATAATTGAAGGACATACCTGGATTGCCAGGAACCTCCACTTGGACCAATGAGCCAACTCTTAGTGGATTATGGCAATGGGAGTGGAAGAACAAAAACAGAACATTTAAAGAATATAGTTAGAAATACCTCCTCCACCCATCACACCTTCTCACACATTCCTTTCTTCCATTGTAAGCCCAGAGCCAGTGTTGCCATTACATTGCAGAAGGGCTAACAATCAAATTTATCTCTCCTTTAACCTAACAATCAGAGATAATAGCCATAAAATTAGGTTAACAAAACTATCTAAATAAATAAAGAGAAAGACCTGAATAACCCACAGATTAAACACTAAGTATTTAAATATTTGAGAGCAGGCTATACTTTCAGAACTAGATGATTTTGTTGGAATTTTGTAAACATATAATAATTTTGTATCAGAATTTTTTAGTGTATAACATGGCCATAAGAAGTCTAGGGTAACAAAAGAATGGCTTATATTAAATTTACTTTGTAAGGTGCTAAACATCTTGCTAGCCAATATAAAACACAATGCAGTGTTCACATGCCCGAGAGAATGTATTTCACTTGTTGAAATATTGGAAATGCTTTAGGGAAAAATACACACCTAATGAACATAGAAAATATCTGAGTACAGAGAGAAAGTAGTTTTATTTTTTTAAAACAAGAATCTCTGAATGGCTTTGAGCTATTGATGACTTATCAGTTGACAACTTCGAATTAATGATTAATTCACTAACCCTTGGGGTGACTGACTCAAATGAGCTGGATAATAAACACTGTTAGTGCCTACTAAAATGTATTTTAAAATCAACTAAGAATATTTTCTCACTGCTTCAGTGATTAAAAATTATAAGCTTGGTTTTATTCCAAAATAAAGTATAAATGGAATGCCTTTTGCTATGCATGGGTTTTCAATAAGCAGGAAAAACATATGGCATTCTCTCCTCCTCTCTTACCTCCCAAATACCACACTCCTCTTTGTCTTCCTGCCTTCCTTCTCGTACATGTGGCTTATTGAATATGGATGGAAGTGTCTTATTTTAGTTCTGTAGATCTTGTTGAAAGGAAGTATAATGGTTCAGGAGGGGTCAATGGCGTAATTTTCATGGTGGTGTTATATAGTCAGTATATTAAAACACAAGAAATCAATGGATAACATAAATACTAAAAAGTCCCATTCCAAGCTTTGTGCCTTCTTCAATGTCAGTCCCTAGAACACCTCCTTATCCCCCAACTTAATGTTTCTAAGATGGGTTGGAAATTTCCACACTATTATTTCTGCCTGAAATTATATATACTTCTTTCTTTACCAGTCCTAAGAAACCCAAAATCTCATCATCAGATTGTAAACATGTTTTTAAAAACCTGGTTTGATTCTAATCGATGCAAATACTAGGAAACAAAAGTCCTGGTTTCAGGTCCTGATTCTGCTACTAACGTGTGTATTCCACTGGGTATCAGCTCTAACATCCTTTTGCTTCTAAATTCCAGATGTGTGTGTTTCTAGTCACAAATTATTCCACCTTTTGTCCTACAAATACAGTGGCCTTGTCTACATTACAAACAATTGCAGTGCAAACAACTCTCTAAAATAATTTTTAAGATACAAATGCTCCTGGGGCCACAATATATACTAGTTGGTAAGGAGAGGGAACTGAAAACTTACCATAAATCTCAAACTATTAAATTGTGAATTAATAAGGGAAGAGACCAAAGCAAAAGTAATTTTCTTAGCTATTTCTGCAACAAAGAGACCAATGAACCGATCAGGAGTAAAGGACAATGATAAGAAGAGAATACATTGAGCTCAAGATGTGCCCAGTTTGCTGAAAATCACCTTGATGTTACAAGAATAAGATCCTACGCGTAGAGGTTTCCTTTATCTCCTTTATTACTTTTTGTCTCTTCTCATACACTGGCCATAAAAGAAAAAAAACATATAAATATAAATTAGTTTACCTAAAATGTGTTTCAAGGAAAGGAATTGACATTGCTAACATATAAAGGTTAATTGACCTCATTTTGTCACTTCAGTGATCCCTGTTTGGGGGCAGGCCTAATTTTTAAATTACTGTTATGGACTGAATTATGCCCCCACCCTCAATTTCTATGTTGAAACCCTAACCCTCAGTACCTTAAAACATGACTGTATTTGGAGATAAGGCCTCTAAGGAGGTGATAATTCAAAATGAGCCTGGTATGATGGGCCCAGATGCCATCTTACTGGTGTCCTTATAAGAAGAGGAAATTTGAGTACACAAAGAGACACCAGGGATGCCCAAGACCACACAAGGACACATCTGCAAGCCAAGGAGAGAGGCCTCAGGAGAAACCAATAACTTATTCTTGGACTTCCAGACTCCAGAACTACGAAAAAATAAATTCTGCTGTTTAAACCACCCAGTTTGTGGTATTTTGTTACAACAACCCTTGCAAACCAATCCACCTTCTTAAAATGACATCAACTATTAAGTAATAGACACTTCAATGAAGTAGACCTTTTTTCTCTTGTGCTATCATCCTGGGAAAAACAGCACATAGAAATCAATGAGTTATTCAGCTGGATTCACATCACAAAGGACTTTAATCATCAAATTGGGGATTAAAGACAAAGTCTCCCAAGAACCCAACATCAAGGTTATACACTCTAAAACCTTGGTATAAGGCCTAAAATAGGATTATCTGTCGGGTCAGGGAAGGGTGACAGGGCAATTCACTGAAAGTAAGAGACAGGATAAGCCATGTAACAATCTCATGGTTCCTACTTAGAGAACAGTGATTAAGATCTTGGACAATCTGAACATGGCAGGCAGCCCTCTATCCTCGGGCAGTCTTTTCCTATCAATAGGAAAAGTATTGATAAGCCGATAGATCTTTTATTTTTCTTTTTAATAATATATTTTACTTCTTTTAGTTATCCATGGTGTGTTTCTGGGGTGGCTTTAGAATAAATTTGAAGTATAATATCCATTTTGATACAAACTTGTGCTAAACAATGTTTTTCTTTTTACTTATATTACCATTGTTTCTTCTAGGATTACAGGGATACAAACATGTATTAAACCTGAAAGCTTTTACAAGTGATGCCTGCTCTTAAGCCAACTATGAGGTTTTATACTTTTTATTCTCTCTCAAAAATCAACATTTCCTGCTTCAAAGATGCTATGCCTCTTTTTTTTTTTTTAAGAAAAGTTATACTTACATTAAGATTATCAGTGCTTATCTTCTCTTTGCTTGTGTGGTAAAAAAAAATTATCAGTTCTGAAAAAAAAGACTATCTGTGCTATGTGTTTATTATGTGTTTACTATGTTTACTATGTATAAACTTCCAATTGATCATATGTTCTGCTTTCGGCTGCCTCTCATCCCCTAGGTTGGATGCCTTTTACCCTCTTTCTAAGTTTGCTGATACTGGTTCATTGTTCTGAAGAAGCTCCTCTGGTCTGGAGAGATGTATTAGTTTTCTATGGTTGCTGTAACAAAATTACCACAAATTTAATAGATTAAAACAATACATATTTATTCTCTTACAGTTCCAGAAGCCAGAGGTCCACAATCTGTTTCACTGGGCTAAAGTCAAAGTGTCAATGGGGCTGGTTCTTCTGGAGGATGAGGGTAGAAAATGTTTCTTTTCCAGGTACTAGAGTTTTATTCCTTACATTTCTTGCTATGGCCCCTCCATCCATCTGCAAAGTGAGGGGCTTAGTCTTTTGCATTTTTTACTGTTTTGGTCACATCTCCACCTTCTTTGTCATCAAATTTCCCTCTTATAAGGACTCTTGTGATTACTCTAGGCTCACCTGAATAATCTAAAATAATCTTTCCATCTCAAGATCCTAACTTTATCACAGCTACAAGTCCATTTTGCCAGAGAAGGCAACTTTCACAGGTTCTAGGGATCAGGACATGAACATGGTTATTTATTCTGTTATAGGTGATATACTTGGGGATGTGTTGGGGTTGGGATGAAGGCTGGAAAAGCTTCCAAGTGACACTTTCTGATAGTAATAACACACGTATGTTGAATGCTCACTATGTGTCTACCCAGGCACCATCCTGGACCCTTTACAAGCGTCAGTCCATTTAATCTACAGCGTGCTGGCTGCAGGGCAGGCACTTGTTGGCACGCACTGGTGGGCTCCCATCAGCAGTTCTCAGCATCTATGACAGGTGATTGCCCATGTTCAAGGCCACTCGACCAGAAAGTGGCAGAGCCAGGATTTATACCCAGGTACTCTGGCTCCAACATCCATGAGTCCAACCACTCTACTCTACTGCAGTTCCTGCCCCTCATCCTTTGAGAAGCAACCCACTGTGAAGAGATGGATCTTCATCCAAGGGCACCAAGAATGCTGGACCTTTAGAGCTGGAAAGGACTTTATAGTTTATGTCCTTACTCATCTCGCTTCACAGTTGAAGAAAACAAGGCCTTGAAATTAAGAAATTAATCAAAATTGAGAGATTAAGTTATTAACTCAAAGTTATATAACGAATGGCAAAACCACTGGGGTATGTGCTCTCCTCACCTAGTCTAGGCTAAGAACTCTCACTCAGCTCTCCACACCCATGCTATGGACCGAATCCTGTCCCTCTAAAATTCATATGTTAAAGTCCCAAAGTCCCATCCCTCAGAGTAACCATATTTGCAGATAGAGACTTTAGGTAATTAAGGTTAAAGGAGGCTTCTAGGGTGGGTCCCTAATCTGATATGGCTGGTGTGCTAAAAAAGAGAGAGGCAGCAGGGATGGAAATGCAGAGAGGAAAGGCCACGTGAGGATACAGTAAGAAGGCAGCCGTCTGCAAGCGGAGGAGAGAGGTCTCAGGAGCAACCAGTTCTGATGACACCTTGATCTTGGACTTTCAGCCTTCCGAGAACTATGGGAAAATAAGTTTCTATTCCTTGAACCACCCATTTTGTTATCACAGTCCTAGCAAACTAATACACCCCAGACAGGCCACAGGCCTTAGAAACTGAGCTGGAAGCAGCTAGACCATGGTTCAGATTTCTGGAGTTTCCCAGAAGAAAAAAATGGAGTTTCTAAATAATTTTCAATATCATAAAAGCCTAAGGGAAATGTACAAAATACAGTCTAACTAAAATTCCAGGTTTCATTGCTTTTAGGTAGAATTATTATAAATCAATGTAGTAACATCAGTTATCTCATACTCATATGAAAGTTTAATTAGCAATATATGCCTTTGATTAATTTAAAATGAGAAAATTCTTTCTAATTTAATAAAGCAGATTTGTTTGATAAATCCAAAACTCAAGATTTTTCATGCAAAGAAAGTTGAGCAGGAACCACTGCTTTCAAGTCCCCAATTTATTTATGTGGATCATCCAAGACTCATGCTGCTTAATCCTCTTCAAACTTCTAGAGCTCTTTCAGGGCTGAACTGAGCAAAGTATATGGCTTTACCCATTTGTCCCATCAGGGGTGTTGAAAGCCACCGTTTTCAAATCTAAGAGTGCCATTGACATTTGCTGGATGCTGTATGTATTTGGTTATTGTCCTGAGAGTCAATGACATTTTAAGTGAAAATGATCTCAAGATAACAAAATATGAAAACAGTCTAATTAAAGAAGTAGACGGACCTAGCTCTTCTAACCTAACAGAAGCAAAACCAAAAAGCCAAGATATTCAGTATATGTACTAGTGCCCTCAAAAGTAGGTATATGAAAGTTTGAAAAACAGGACTTTAAGCAGAAATGAATTATTATTTAAGAAATAATAGCAAAGGTGTGAAAAACACAAACTTCTATTAATAACAGAAGTTTATTAAATGCTTTATAGTAAAATAGTGAGCCCATCCTATTACAATACACAGGCTGGAGGTTCTAACAAGTAACACTGTGCCTCAGCTGAGAAAGCTTGTGATGCAAATGCAGGTGGATCGTGGGGCACTGGGCAGCCAAATGTACCCGCCTTCTGCTCCTCCATGACAACCGCATCCTGATGTTCAGAAATGTTTAGGCATGGGGGAAAACCTGTAAAAGTTCCTGAGTATTCCATTAAACAATTCTTAAAATATGTTTCCTTAAGGGAAAACATAAAATTTTTCTGATGGACACATCCATTTTAATATTTATTATCTTCAATAACTGAGAACCACAAGCCTAAAAGTGTAAAGTCTTTGGAGTGATCATAAGGCTCTCCAGCACAAGGTAAATTTCAAGGCAATTTGTCAAGGCCTGAATTTTCTTGAAACACCAAGCTAGTGGTATGTGAAGATTAAGAGAAACATCAAGGTTAGCTGATTGTTTTCTAAATACCAGGATCTAAAAAATATTGGGGGAGAATAAGGATGTGGGAATGAGTGGATATTGGATGGTACCAGATGGCTAGAAAAAGGTACTAAGACTAGTTAGCATTAACTAGCAGATAATGTATCATCATTAATTGGTCAACATTTTCTTCATGTATATAATTATTTCAAGATCGCATTTCTACAAACTATCTTGGTTCATTTATTTCTTCAAGTCAGTTTGCAAAGAAATTTTGATTCTTATTATCTAGAGTTAGAACTAATAACATTTTGATACTTATCCGTAAGTATATCTGGCATTCTCAGCCATGGTTCTTGAATACATTGTTGATAAAACATCACCAAAACAGAACTGATGTTAAAAAAAAATACTACCTACTTAAAAGCTCAGGATAAGATTCACAACCAACTTAACCAATTCATATTATTGAGTTCATGTAGAAACTAGATCTTTTTCCTCTTAAATAATTTAACCAATCCTATACAAGAGCAATTATTCAGAAAATCATATCCTATGATTTGCACTGATACTCATTTATAAATATATATTGACTATTAGGCCGGAATTTGGTACTTCTGGTTCACACTTTGGAACCCAATGTTTTCCATACTGGACACTTCATTCTATGAATATAACAATCAATGAAATAACTTAAAAGTAAAGAAAAGGAGTTTTAATTTGGATGCAAGTATTTTGTATTCATATGAATAAAAAAAGAGATCATGCTTTCAAAGGAATGGAAAAATAAAATCATATGTGGTAACATAAAGTACTATAGTCAGAAGTAACCCAAACATATAACCATCTCCATCACAGAACTAAGCAGCCAGTTCTAATACACTACAAACCATTTGATTAAAAAGGCTTCCGGCCAATGCTTTAAGAAGGAAACACTGTTGAAAAGAGTTTTAAAATATATACTCTTGTAAAATGATACATTTTTCTAAACATTAAAACCTTGTTTCAGAAGTTCCCCGCTTTAGGTTGTTACTCAAAAACTCATCATGTTCAAAACTCAAATTATTATGAGATCTTGAAATCATAAGAAGCTTCTCCTTATTGGTAAAGTCTTTTTTGATTGCAACTTGGGGCACAAGCAACCTGTCCATGGGGTCCTCTTTGTTCTCTAGTTTCACGTATCCTTTGCTGTTGTTTCGATCCAACCTGGGCCAGCTTGGATGTTTCCGTTGTTCTGCCTGAACAGTGAGGGTGGAGGGACCCCGGTCTAAGTCTAAGGATTTTGAGTGCGACGAGAGCAAATGCAACGATGTGTTGGACCCAAACTGTCTTCTAGCAGCTCCAGGAGACAAGAGCTGTCCAGGCCCAGGTCCAAGGGCCATCGAGGACTTGTACTGACTGGACAACGACTCCCCAACGGAATTATTCCTCGGGAGCACCATGCTGCCTGCCTGGCAGGATTCCCTGGTGTTGGGCAAAGGGACCGGAAGGGAATCCATTGACAAATTCCTTGACCTACTTTTGAGGTTATCTGCATCCTCGGTGATGTTGTCTATACTGGGCTCATCAATCACACAGTTATTCAGTTTGATCACAGGCAATGTGAAAGCACTGATGGACGATGACACAATTGACTTGGTTTCACATTTCTTAGGGCCGCTGGTCTTATCATCGGCTGTCTTGGAAGGAGGTGGATAGAGGCCAAAGACAGAGGCAGAGCTGTCAGAGAGCAAAGGGGGCATAAGATGCCCCAAACTTTTGCTTTCATTTAGCATAAGTTCATCCTCCTCCACAGAGCTGTCCATTCGAAAACTGCGAAACCCTGAGAAAGAGGCGATCGTATTTGCTGCCAGTCTCGAAGCACAGGAGCTCCCGTTCTGTTTCACTTCTGTTTCTCCCACCAAACCGGTGTACATGCCGTTCATCTGCTTCTGCTCCTTGATTCTTAGCGTGTGGATGTCAATGACGGTGGAATAGATATCCCTCATGTGTATGATTTTGGTTTCCTTGTCACGGTTTTCATGAAGAATGGCATTAGCACAAATGAAAATGAAAATGCCAATCCCCATGGTGAAAGGGCCAAGCATTTTCATTTTATCGGAATGCAAATGCTGCTCAAAGAAGCGCACCACCACGCCGCCCTGGTTCCGAATGACCTGAGTTTCATTTGTTGACAATGTTGTTTCGGCATCTATAAAGTGTTCTTTTTGGGGCCAATATCCAAGGACCGCCATTGCGATTCCTACAATGGAGATAAGCACTCCTAAAATGAGGAAGAAACCAGATGGGGAATAAAGCCGGATTTTGCCACGAACAACCACAACATCGGCCCGGGGCCGACGCCTGACTGGTTTCTTCTCTTGGGCGGCAGGTGACGGGCTGAGGTTGACATGCTGCTGTGACCTGGCAGAGTCTTGCCTTTTTAAGGCGGCCAGGCCGGTTATCACTCCACCAGTTGCTATCATAGCTTGGCCTTTTATTCTGAAAAGAAAGGAAAAAAGATGATGATCTAAATATGTTCCTAGGGTAGGCTCATCAATTCAATTCAAAATTTGCTTACATATAATTTTTGTTGGTGTTCTTTCATATGATGAAATGGAGTGGAAGAATATCTTTTTAATGGACGTAGTTTTGGTAGAAGTTTTGTTTATTGACTCATGTAAAAATCTGGAGATTTCCTGTTTTAGCTCAGTGTTTCCATTATTGATGAAATGTGAGCTCAAGGTATATTTTATTTAAATAATTTTATCACTTATTATGTAAAACAGTCCGCTGGTCACAAGACTGATTCTCTCTCTTTCTCCCTCTCTTTCACTCTCTTTTTCTTCCACACACACACACACACACACACACACTCCCCATCTATGTTATTTTAAGGAAATGGAAAAATTCATAATACTTAATAGGTCAAACAAATAGATCCCAGGGTAATGATAAGAATACTTTCTAGCAATTCATAGTTCCAAGACCTCTCTTATGAAAGTCATTGATGAATTCTTCACTGCCACATTTAGTTTCCTCTCTCAGTTAGTATCTTCCTTGCCTCTCTGTTTCCATGGATGTTATTGCCTTTCCTTTGTCAACACTCTGTTCCCCAGTTTTCTATCATACTAAGTCTTCCTGGTTCTGCCCTGACCTTGCAGACTATTTCAATAGTCTCACCCCAAAGCAGACCACTGCCCCCTAGAGTCCTTGGCCATCTTCTCTTCTATGCTCCCCCTTGGCATTCAAAATCTCCTCCTACATCTCCACTATTTCCTTTATGCTAATAAGTCACAAGTCCATGTTTCAGGTGGTATCCTGAGTTTCAATTCCACATTTCAACTGCCCACAGGATTACACATTTATGCACTGCTGGCAAAAAATAAATGTGTAACATTTATTACACATTTATGCACTACTGGCAAAACTAGACTCACCTTCCACTACACACCAGCTGTTACACTTGCTTCCTCTGACTTTTCAAATGGGTCGCTTCTCAGGCTTGCTTCTTTACAGTTATCTTGAATTCCTCCCTTCTTCTTTCTCTTATCTCCCAACCAGGTTCTAAATCCTAGATATTTTCACCAAATGATGTCTCTCAATTTCACCCCTCTGTTCCAGTCCTATTCTTCCCAGCCTCATGCAGCTCTTATTAACTTTTACTACACCATTATATAACCTCCCAACTGGTCTTCCCAATTCCAATTTCTCTTCCTTCACAATCCAGCTTGCATGCGAATGGCAGTTTAAATGTTCTAAAACACAGCTCTGAAGTTGTTTAAAGAGTGAAATAATAGATAAAATATTCCCCACTACCTACCAAAGTTTAATCTGAGATTCTAGACCCTTAGAGTGTAACTTTTTCCTCTAACTTTTCCCTTTAACTTTCATAAAACTAAAACCTAACAATTATTTCCTATTTCTCATTCATATTCCATACTGCACTGTTTCTGAGACTTTAAGAATGTTTCAGCTGTCCAGAATTCCCATCCCACCCCCCCCACCCCAGTCTTCAGTCTTCACATACTGGCATCTGGCTAGTGAACAAAGCTCATATTCCACTTCTTTTTATAAAGCCTTCCATGATTGACGTACCACACCCCATGCGAATGCTCATTTCTCAGAGCATCTTAGCAAGTTTTCTCTGGCACTTAATCATATTATAATGTCACAGTTCTTTTACTTCATGTGGTTAAACAGCAAATTTAATTTATATTGTTATTACCAGAAACATTCACTATAGTACCCTCCACATAGCACAAATACATAGAAGTTATTTGCAAAAATGCTAAATAAGGGAGTAATTCTTCCCCTGGGATCTGATGGATGACCATTACATTACTATACTAACTTTCCTAGTTAAAAATATGAACAAACAAAATTGATAACCAAACAAAAACCAGTATTTTGTGAGTTGGTAAAATACTGTTTTGATTTGTAATAAACAGTTCTCAAGCTGCCAAATCTGGCTGGTAGGAAAACAGAGGATATTTTAAGACCAGGGCATTCAATCTCATCTTGCAGCATTAAGCTCTCCTTTTGAATTTCTATTTATGATTTCTGAATTGTGTTTAAATACCAGGGTTGTGGATGGCATCTACAGTTTTAGCAAGCTGGTGAGTAAATCCAGCCTTCAGTGAAATTATAACTAGGATTAAATAGTTTAATGTTGGAAAACAAACTAAATTGTAACCTGTAGCTCTAGTCTATGAAAGTTTTCAAAGGGCACATATGACAGCTCAGAAACTCTCCCAAACCTTGGATAAAACAAAGCTTAGTGTCAACCTATGTTTTCTTGAACCAAAAACAGTTCCAAATCTTTGAATAAAATGCTTAGATTAGATAGCAGCCATCTAACCCAGTTATTTCCATATGGCAGGCTAAGGATTTAGTCTGAAATCCTGTTGAATAGAATAGAAACAAGGGCACATGCCTTTCATTTGTTTTAAAAGCAACCAAAGTGAACTGCATTCTATGCAGACTTCTAGTCCTCCCTCACTTTTTAAAACATTTTCTACAAGCACTGCCATTTCCTATCCTGAGGCTGATAGGAGAAAAGGCTAGAAAGGGGAAAAACATATTTTAAGAAGGATATGTACAGACAGAAGGGTGAAAAAGAGAGCTAGATAGCTGGGTTTCTGTGTGAGCATGCTCAGTAAGCAGGTTAGACTAGACAGGAAGCAAAAGGCAAGGGTAGCTTAAGAGTGTGAACATTTATGGAAAACAAAAGGAGACAGAAACTTCCAGAGTAGCTTAGAAATAAAGAATAGAATTGTGGTGGGTGGGGAGAAGGAAGAATCACACAGTTTCTTCAGCTAGTCCCCGTTGGTCAGTCCCAGACAGGGCACCAAGACTCCCAAGGATGAACAAAATGCCAAGGTCCTCTTTTATTTCAGTTCAAGGCAATTCAACACTACGTGAGCCTCTGCTATGACTCAGGGACCCTAAGTCGACCATGGGGTGGGAGAAGCAAAGGTAAGCAAATTCAGTCACTGCTTCCAAGAGCTTGAAACCTAATGAAGGAGCTAATATATCTACATAAAATAGAATGAAGTGACTCCTAGAATGGAAGTTTCCATCCAGGAGGGACTTTTTCCACAGGCTTCCTGCGGGAGATTGGACATTGATCAGTCTAAAAGCAAGTTAGCAGCATTTCAGGGAAAGTCGCAGGAAAGCAAGCAGGCTGGGTAACAGGAGGCTGGCCTGCCCTGGGTGCCCAGCTCAGCTCTGCAGCAGGTGATCCAGGTAAGGCCAGAGGGGGAGGGAGGCCCAGGCCTTGCAAGGTGCCATTCCTAAATGCTTGAACTTTACACTCATTCACCATGGAGTTGGAGTAAGACACAAATACTGTTGTCATTATTTTAGGAAAATTAATCTCAACTAGTAGATAAAAGCAGGAAAGAGGGACTGGTACTAGGAAGCAGCATGATAATGCTAAAGGCAGTGTCACAACAGGAAGCCAAGAGCAGCCAGAAAACCTAGAGTGAGTGAATGAATCCATAGGGGTCCACATCTTCTAGCTGCAATGCCAATTGGTCCGAAGTGTTCAGTATATGCCAAAACAGCCCAAATCTGCCTTTTTATTGATGCTGAAAAGCCACATCTCCTCCACCCTACACTTCTGATCATTGTTGTTTTGGTTTTTTGTATTTTTTTGTGTGTGTGTGGCTTGGGAGATATAGGGACCCTGTTAACCAGTCCCCTTATTGTAATACATTGTAACATTCATCTAAGTTTTAATAATAACAATAATAGTAATAATAGCTCTACAAGGAGAACTACAAAACACTGATGAAAGAAACTGTAGATGACACAAATAAATGGAGAAACATTCCATGCTCATGGATTGGTAGAATCAACATTGTTAAAATGTCCATGTTGCCCAAAGTGATTTACAGATTCAATGCAATCCCCACCAAAATACCAATGTCATATTTCACAGATCTAGAAAAAATAACCCTAAGGTTCATTTGAAATCAAAAAAGAGCCTCAATAGTCAAAGGAATCTTAGGCAAAAGGAGCAAATCTGTAGGCATCACATTACCTGACTTCAAGTTATACTACAAGGCTATAGAGACCAAAACAGCATGGTACTGGTATAAAAGAGGAGACACAGACTAATGGAACAGAATAGAGAACCCAGAAATAAAATAATATAACTACAACTATGGGAGAAAATATTTACAAACTATACAATCTGACAAAGGACTAATATCCAGAATCTACAAAGAATTCAAATAAATCAACAAGAAAAAAACAACCCCATCAAAAATTGGGCAAAAGACATGAACAATAGTTTTTCAAAAGAAGACAGGCAAATGGCCAAGAAACATATGAAGAAATGCTCAACATCACTAATCATCAGGAAAATGCAAATTAAAACTACAAGGAGATACCCCCTTATTTCTGTCAGAATGGCCATTAACAAAAAAATTAAAAAAACAACAGACGTTTGTGTGGATGCAGAGAGAAAGGAACATTTATACACTGTTGGTGGGACTGCAAATTATTATAGTGCCACCCCTATGGAGAACAGTATGGAGATTCCCCAAAGAAATAAATGTAGACCTACCATTTGATCCAGTATTTCCACTGCTGTGTATCTACCCAAAAGAAAAGAAGTCATTTTATTAAAAAGACTCAAATGTTTATCACAGCACAATTCAAAATTGCAAAGATGTGGAATCAATCCAAGTGCCCATCAATTCATGAGTGGATTAATAAAATATGGTCTGTGTGTGTGTGTGTGTGTGTGTGTATACCACAGAGTACTACTCAGCCATAAAAAGGAATGAAATAGAGTACCACACAGTACTACTCAACCATAAAAAGGAACGAAATAATGTCTTTTGTAGCAACTTGGATGGAACTAGAGACCATTATCCTAAGAGAAGTTTCTCAAGAATGGAAAACCAAATACCATGTTCTCACTAATAAGTGGGAACTAAACAATGGGTACACACAGTCACAAAGAGATCCAAAGGACATTGGAAACCAAGGAGAGGAGAGTGTTGTAGGGGGAGTGATGGATAAAAACTTACCTGCCGGGTACAATGAACACTATTCTGGTGACAGGCATACCAAAAGCCCTGGCTTAAGTATTATACAAGGTATCCATGTAACAAAAACATTTGTACTCCCTTAATATTTTGAAATTAAAAAAACAGTAATAACAGCAATCCATACTGTTTATGGTCAGGCACTCTTCTAACTGCTTTAGGTACAAAATATTTATTCTCACAACAATTCTGAAGGTAGAGGTAATAATTATAACATCTATTTTGCAGGTAAGAAACAGAGGCTCATAGAGTTTAGGTAACTTGCCTAAGGTCACCGGGCCAGTGGGTGGCTCCAGAGCCTGTGTTCCTATAATATCTGAGATGAAGATGGGTCTCCAAATTTGCTTACACTTGAGGTTTTCTTTCCATGTCTTTTCCTCTTATTCTGATTCTTGTTATCATCATAACACCAAACCCCAAAAAATGCTGCTCTGCCTTTAGAACTATGACTACAGACCAATCAACTACCATTTTTCAAATCACAATGACCACCTGAGAAAAGCCATGGGGAATACATAAGGTTGAAGGTCCAGCCTTGGGTGAGCATCTGGCCTCTCGCACCTGTCTAGATCCCTTCAGCAAATGAAGATGCCGATGCAGTACATGCTCCACCTCCACATCCCACCTCTTTGCTCTCTACCATCCTTGATAGGGAAGGGCTGAGACTCACTTCCTCAAAGGTCCGAGTGAAGAATTTTACTACACTGAATTTCATTTTGTTAACTTGGGCAGAGTTTTTGCCTATCAATCTGTTTGGATCCTGAGTCTGTCTTCCAAAATCATGTTGTCCCTCCTGGTTCATATTCATTTGCAAATATTGTCAACCTGATTTTGAAGCCTTCACCTAAGCTTTTGGAAATTACAGAAAGCATAGAGCAAAGCCCTGTGGTGTTCCACTAGAGACCTCCTCCTAGGTGGACACTGTTAATTTGTTTAGATATTCATTTACTCATGTAATTTGTAAAAATGGATATCTGGCATTGCAATAGATATTGGGCTCAAAATATATTTCCTGGCCTGAAGAATACAATGATCAGCAACTATCCTTTTGATGAGGCCATTCAGAGAGTTATAAATAAACCTAAGTAGAGAGTCAGCCACACTCAGTGTTTCCATAGTCCCTAAAAAGATGTCATAATTTTGTCAAAAGCCAACTTAAAAGACACACACACACACACACACACACACACACACACACACACATATTGTTTTTCTTCTGCTAACAACAAAAAATAAGAAATTAGTTTGGGTTAACTTTTGGCTACATATTGATCATCTTATTTTTCCATTCCCAGTGCTCATAAACCACCCACAATTTTGCTAAGCAACAGGCATCAAGATCACCAGGTTAAAATTTTCAAAACACACCTTCCTCACTGTGCAAACCAGCATACTTTGGGGCTATCTCCAGGCCTTTGCCATCTTATATGAATCCAAGATTCATTATGGATCTTGAAAATCATCCATAGAAATTCAAAATCATTTGCCACCTTTCTCACTACAGAGAGAGGCAGACTCTTATCCTCATTCAGACACTCTGATACTGTCTACTTGCCTGCCTTGGGCTCACTTTCCTCCCAACCACGTTTATTCTACCCTTTTCAGCTACAAGCTCTTTCCCTTGACTGAGATTTCTCGACTGAGATTTCTGCTTTGTGTGTCACATGGAACACTATACCATACACCAGCCGTTCTAATCTTCAGGCTTATCCTCTCCTGATCTTGCTCTGATTATAATCTTAAAAGCCTTGTTGTTGTTCTTTACCCTTTTTAGAAGCTTAAGCACATTCTGGAATTTGCTTTCTATGGCATTAATCCATACCAATTTCTAGTATTCTCACCCTCACAGAAGTGTATTTCTGTACATGTATGTCTTCCTCTGACCACACTGGCCTACTATTTTGACCACATTTTGAGCCTGTTATGATTTAGACATGGTTCACATACTTGTATCTGAGATAATGGTAACTAAATAGACTTGTGGAGTTGAGAGACTTTAGAAGAATCTTTGGATCCAGACATTCATTTTAGCCAATTAAGGATCAGGAATGCCTTTGAAGATCAAACATTGAATTAGCAGAAAGAACAGTGTTGGAATTCAAGTTTTCAGACTTCCAGTCCAATGTTCATTGTCAGTTTTATGTTCTTTCTATTGTTTTCCATGCTATCCCAGTGCGTAGCAGAGTGCTTGGCATGTAATAAATGCTCAGGAAGTATCTGCTGAGTGTGAACTCACTCGATGCTTGTGATTGGAATGTGCTAGGGACATAAGCTTAATCAAACTTGGTCTCTGATTTCAAGGAGTATGGAGTCCAGCGAGAAAGCAGTCAAAGTAAACGTTTCAAATGAAATAATGGCTATAATGGAGCTGTAGGAGCATTGGAGAAGCTCTTCTGCACTCTCTGGAGGAATCAGGAGAGACTTCCAAGAAGGGACAGCAATAAATGGGGCTTGGCATGTGAGCAGGAGTGTGCCATGCAGATGCATTCTAGCTCATCCTTGTTCCTGATTGTTTCACAAGAGTTATCGCCCTACAATTTTTCATCGTCTTCCCAGATGAAGCATTCCTATTATTTTATATATATATATTTAATACTGTCTTATATATATGTTTGAATTTTTATCCTTATCTGGAGGTTTAAAAATTCACCAGAATGTGGGACTATCTGCCCAAAGGAAGTAAAAATTAATCTATGCTTCTAGGACCAAACAAAAACATTATATAAAAACCCCATGTGGTATCCACAAATGTGACAGATGGAAATATTTTCTATTCAAGCTAGAACAGTTTTAGGACTTTCTTCCCAGTTGAGACATTTTAAACTTTTAGAATAAGATTTTTAATCTATATTTTTATCAGAGTTTGAGAGAGAAAATTCTTATGGGTGACTAATACTCCAATCATACAAAGTTTTAAAAATGAGAATAGAATAGAAATCATTTTGAATTAAAATCATAATGGTTTTGCACATGGACATTGGAATCAGAGAGACAAAAGATCCATGTCCTTGCTTTATTACTTGATAGCAATGCAACTTTGGACAAGTATTTTAAACTCTTATTCTCTCAGTTCCTCCATCTATAAAATGGCAAAAGCCTTCTTTAAAATATAGTATATAGTGCACTGGATGCAAAAGATCTCGAGGCTTGAATCCTACACAGCACTTAATACCCATACTTGAACAATTAATCAACCTCTTGGATTCTCAGTTTCTTCATCTGTGAAATAGGTATAGTAACAGTACCTGTAGAATTGTGAAGCAAATGAGATAATGAATGCATAGCACAGTTCAGTGTCTAGCAATTAAGATCTACATTAGTGCTGTCAGCTGTGTCTGATTATAAGGTCTTTTGAAGGATAAAATGAAGTTATATATAAAGTGTTTACTATTGTGTTGATTATAATAAGTTCTCAATAAATAATAACTATTATTAATTCTTCATTGCTTATATTATTCTTCCATTTCTTAGCCAGGCAATTCAAAAATATATTTTAACACATTAAGTTAAATAATTAATGATGACTCACTGTGTATGTACAGGGAGGTAGTTATGATGGCAAGTTTACACTGAGACTTAGAATCAAAAACTATCTGAATGATATCTGTGTATTTTAGTGGCAGAAGCAATAATTTGGTAGTTGCAAAGAACAATCGTGTTTATATAAGAGAGACAGTTGGGAGATATGTAAATCATCTCTTTCTTTTTAATTCATTCTATTTATTCAGATTTAGAGATTTGTCTTGTGATGAACCTAATAGCAATTACAAAAACAAGGTAGGAAAACCCAGACCAGTTCATCTGATGTTGTTAGTTATCTTAATGATGCAACTAGATCAAATGCATGAGTAATCTGACCAATTCTGCAAGCACCATTCTGTTTCCATTGGGACACTTGAGCACAAAACAGATGGAAAACAACGAGGAATATGGGGCTTGGGAATATGGGAATGAGAGAATGGCATCAGGGTGATATAACATGGGAATCTACAAAATGTTAATTTTGTGGTAAGAAATTTAAACTATGACTGTATTAATATGTACATTCTAAAAATCTTTGCTGGTCTTCCTTGGAGAGAATGCTTTCTTACCATTGAGTATTCTGTA
Source organism: Mirza zaza (assembly GCA_008750895.1). Classification (NCBI taxonomy): domain Eukaryota; kingdom Metazoa; phylum Chordata; class Mammalia; order Primates; family Cheirogaleidae; genus Mirza; species Mirza zaza. The sequence goes on from VSMD01123680.1 coordinate 77,994, forward strand.
GTTCTACATTCATACACATGCTGGAAGTAAAAGGAAATACAGAATGTTTAGATAATTAGCAGAATTGATACTCAAGTCATTAAATATAAAATATCTCTCTTTATGGTCAAGTACATCCTGAGAATGCAGAAAATGATAGAAATAGAGAATGCACTTGGAAATCTATACATGCTTTGCTAATAATGCCTTCGGAACCTGGCAGGCTGACAAACTTAAAATATCGGCCCACACCAATTATAAGCTGTGTGACAATGACACAGAACAACTGCTCTCCAAGGACTAAAAGCCAGAAGCCCACGGAACACGCAAGTCTTCAGGAGGCCAAATAACAAATCCATAATGAGCTTAGAAAACACCCTGCTAAGACCCTGTGGGAGACATTTTCACAGGAACCAAAGAAATTAGAAGCCTGTTTCTCCCAAAGTAGAAATATGCTTTCCATCCCGCATCCAACTCTTCAAATCTAGACAAGCTCTTCCAATCACTGTTGCACTCCCCATTCACTGCATTTCCTGGCAGGAAGGACACTGGAAACTGGTGTAAAGAAGCTATCACTATAAAAGTCACACATTTACTAAATTGCAGGAAATTAGCTAAGATATTCCTGGATAAAGACCTGAAGCATTTAAAATTGCAAAATTGGACTTTTTACAGAGATCCTTCTACCGCAGGAGAACAAACATAGTAACTTCATTTAGAGGTACAGTGACCACGTTTTTGGAGACACCTTTGGACAGTGAGACTCTAATAAGAATTAATATCCTTTCCAGTAATTTTAAATGCTTGGAAAATCCAAGACATAGTGTTGGCATTCTACAGGACAAGCAGGAAAGCTGGAAAGCAATAGTAATTTCAATTCTAGCCACTCCACTTACTATTCAATATCTTCTATAAGTCTAGCAGTTTTGCAAGTAACACAGCTGCATCTGTACTGTTAAGACTACTAATGGCCCTAAGTTCTTGTCTACTGAAAACAAGGAATCATCCCTCACCACAGCAAAATCATCATCTCAATTAGCAAGCAGCTATGCCATCTTTTAATCCACAGTAATATACTTACTGTACATTAAGTTTCTTAGAAAGTTTTTCAACTGATGATAGCTCAATAGTAAAGCATTTTTTAAATCCTATAAAAACATTAGAAAATTGGTCAAATAACATCATTTTTGCTGAAGAATTTTACATTTTTTTCTCCATAAGTAAAATCTAATCAGGATCTTCCTTAAAGCAAGGTAGAAAGAACAGAGACCTCCCAAGGGATGGCAAGACCAAACTCCCCACCACTCGCAAAAAGAATGAAACTATGAAGCTTGGAAATGTAGATGTTCTTTAGCATTTAAGGGACATAAGGGTCTGTCAGAGAAGCCCCACTGGTAAAACCCCTGAAGAGAAGCCCCACTGGTAAACCTACTAAAAAAGGGCAAGGATGCATGTGACTATTTCTGTTTTCTTCTTTCCCCCCTCTTCTCCTACTTGTATAGATTAGTGGCAGCAAGGCGAATTGAGGAAAATGCAGATTTTTAGATTTCCAGTTTTAAAAAGTATTTGTCGATCAGTCTGTTTTACTCTCATCTATTTCTAGGTATTTGGAAACTACTTGCTATAGACAGAATGTTTCTGTCTCCCCAAAATTCAAATGTTGAAATTCTAGCCCCTAGGTGATGATTATTCGAAGACAAGGCCTTTGGGAGGTGATTAGAGCCCGCATGAATGAGATTAGTGCCCTTATGAAAGACCCCAGAGAACTCTCTCCTCACTTTTACCAGGTGAGGACACGGTGAGTAGATAATATCTATGAACCAAGTAGCAGGCCCATTCTAGATACTGAATCTGCTGGTGCCTTGGTCTTGGACTCTCTGGCTTCCAGAACTATGAGAAATAAACCTCTGCTGTTTATAAGCCACCCAGTCTAAGATATTTTTGTGGCAGCCTGAACAGACCGGGACCCTCCTCCTGCTCATGGTAAAATCCCAACAGTACAAAGTGAAGAGGGAATCTCTCTGACCTCTGGTTTCCCAAGTTTCACTACCCAGAGGGAAGCACGTTGTTAGATTTCTTACAGCTGTTCCCAGAGAGAGAGAGAAGAATGTTTTCTCACTTGGCTTTTAGAATTGATTTATACAAGTTCTTTACGTATTGAAGGAATTAGTTTTCTGGTAGTGATAGGAATGGCAAATACGTTTAATTTATATTTTTACTTTTTTTGACTGTATCTTTTATCATACAGAAAACTGCAGTTGTATGTGGTTAACCTTACCAGTATGTCCACTGATAATTTCATGTAATCTTTACAAAGCCCTTCTAGGATCTAAGATTATATATAAAAAGTTCTCCCATGTTTCCTTCTAGTAATTTTATGGTTTAATTCCTTGTACTTAAATTTTTGGATGCATCTGGAATTTCCTTTTTGGGTAAGAATCAAGGTAGAGATCTAAATTTTGTTTACAGATAATCTCTCTCCCCTTAGTTTGAAATGTTACCTTTATTACATATTAATTTCATATTTGTGCTTTATAGGAAACAGTATGTAATTGGGCCAGTATTAAGAGTTACCATTGTCTTTCTTTAATCTGTCAATTAGTTTGCCAGAACCACACTGATATAATTACTATTAGTATTATAATACATACTTGAATATCTCACGAAGATTAGCCTATTCCCATCATTCTTCTTTGTCAAAAGTTTCTTATCTATTTTTATACATTTTATGTTGCATATGAAATGTAGACTTAGATTTTTAAAAATCTGGTTGGTTAGTTTTTATTGTGATCATGCCACAACTATACATAAATACAGGGAAAATTGACATTGCTATATTGCTGCAGCATTTTATCTAAAATAAGTTTTATTTTTGTCATTTTTTTTTAACATAGACCTCATTTCTTATAACTTTTTATATCCTGGGTATTTTGTCATTGGGTTTCTACTGTATATTGCTATGTTTTCTTTCACTATCATTTCTGTTTTTAAATGGTGGTTGTTTGGATGTAGAAAAGCTACTGTTTCGTGCACTAATATTATATAAAATGACTTTGCTAAACTTGCTCACTATTTAAATAAAAACTTTCCAGTTCATTCTCAGGTGCTCTAGAAATACAATTACATCATCTACATTCATTTGCCTTCCTTTCCCCATTTAAAAAACATAATTGCTAAGTTCTAACTGTATCCCTTAGTACCTCCAGAACAAAGGTAAACACAGTCGGAGGAGGATGGCCATCCTGGTTTGGTTCCTGAATTTCATGAAGCACCTATTGCAGCACCCCTGTAGAAATATCAATCAATGCCTATTTTATTGAATTTTCACCTAGAATTCCAGGGGACAAAATTAATTGACTCAGAGTTGCTGCTGGAGAGGAAGACGGAAGGAGTCAAAGGAAAGAGCGGGGAAGGGCAAAGAGAAGAAAAGAAAGAAGAGGAAAAGGCAGAGGAAGAGAAAGAAAAAGTTGTATTGGGGGAGAAAATTACAGATTATTAATGACAGTATTAAATATCTGGAAGCATGAATAACAACTCCTATATATTTTCTTAAATGACCTTACTTCTTTCATCTCTTCTTTTAAAAAGCATTTATCTAAGGGCAGGAATTTTCCTTCTGGGGTTTTGGGGATTACCGAATCATTTACCAAATATATTAGCTGAAAGGGGAAAACTGAGAAGAATGATAAATTACATGAGATGCCGGGAGTATAAAAAAGATTGGAAAGAATGCTTTGCAGTAAAAATGAGTTCCAGGGAAGCTTAACAACAATAACAGAGGATAAAACCATGTTTTTAAAAACTCCGTACATGCCCATTACCACTTCCTATAAGGATAGGGTATTTTTGGATGATGCTTGAGATATTTTTAGCTTCAGCTATCTTTTATACTTTATAATGGTTTGTTTCACTGGTAATATCCTATGAGAGGGAGCGGTCCAAGAGAAAAGTGGGCAAAAGACATTGTCAATTCATTAAAAAAAAAAAAAAAAAAAACGAATGTCCAATTAACAAATGAAAAGAATAATGAGCAAAGAAATGCAAACTAAGGTTATTTCTAAAGTAAAAACAACTTTGCTTGCTAATCGACAAAACCCGGAGAGATTGATTATGCCCATGACTGGTGAGATTTAAGGAAATAAGCTCTAATAGGCTGTCAATGAGAGGACAAATTAGTACTTTTTGTGAGATTAATGTGAGGATGACTTTCAAAAATTGAAATCTCCACTCCCTTTGGCCCACCCCCGACTGCTAATTTCCATTCTAGGAATACGGCCTTAGAAAGACTTGCACAAATATACGTGAAAGCAGGTATGAGGACAGTCACTTCACTATAGTAAAGGCAACAACCTGGAAACAACTGAAACAGAAGATCGGTCAAATCAATTGTGCTGCATCTATATGATGGAATATTATATGATATTTAAATGGATTCATGTACACTAATTAGGAAAACTGTTCTCATCGTATTTTTGAGATTTCAGAACAGAAATGAAGAGTCGGATCCTGTTTATGGCAAACATACAGAACGTGTTTAGATATGCATGTAAGTGACGTGGAAGGTGACATCAAACTGTCAGCACTGCTTATGCTTACAAACTGGGATTGTTGCTGATACGTAACAGAACACTCAGTTTATCTATAACGGTATTGTACCTTTTTGCAAGGAACATGCACAGCTTTTATTTCATTGCCACTATGGGACGCTAATGAAATACAAAGCTAAAAAGGATGTTGAAGCTTAGGAAATATACGAGTAAGAGGCAGACCAATCTGATACATAGTAGGATAATTAGGTGCCAATTTAAAAACAGGTGTAGTGTATGTAGCCTTGGAAGCAAAAAATGCAGGCCTGGAGAAACTAGAAAATGACTGAAATCACTAACCAGACTAAATAGAAGTTCAGGAAAGGAAGGCTTACTTATGATACATCATAATCTTAAAGCACAGAAAACAATTCTACCTACTAGGACAACACCTGAATCTACTGGGTGTAAGGTAACAGAGATGAATCATGAATTGGTAGCTGCCTTTATGAAGTTTATAATCTAGAGTCTGTTCAAGGCTAACACTGTGCATTGTGAAGCAGATGAGCAGTAGTTAGCCTTTATCAGCAACAATGAGCCTTCTCTGCATCTGGGTCATCCTGACTTACTTAGTCACAGCTTCCTCTCGAGCTCGTGGCTTTCTTTCTTTCCCCAAACCTCAGTCGACACTGTATAATGTCTACCTTCATGCCAACCCATCAATGATCTTTCGTTGCCCCAACCTAACAACTGTGTTTCACAGATGGAAACGTCTGTGGATGTTTTGAGACCACCCTGCAACTTCAGAATGACTGCTGTCATGAAGCATGCAGCCAACGAAGCTGGACAGAGATTTTTCAGCTTTGTTAGAACAGGGAAACTGAGCTGGCGCTCCAGAAAGGTCTCTTCCACTTAACCTGATTTACATCCATCTCCTCATAAGGATGATGGAGCAAGACTGAATTTTACTTAATGTTATGCCTTGAAATTAAATCTCCATCCCACCCCCTACATGCACCCCATTTCATCTTTCGTGTACTGCAGAGCCCCATGAGTCATCCCAGCGGGTGAGGGTCTGGGGGTGGCAAGATGTGACTGTCCCTCACAGTCAAGGGTTACCCTATTCTGGGCATTTCTCTGCTTAATCTCAACCTACAGGAGGAAAAATTACATCTGACTTTTCTTCAAGGCATCAAAATCCCTGGGGCTTATTTAAAATGAGCCCTATGACAAGGAAGAGCAGTCCTATAAATTCAAGTCACTTCAATCCGAGTTTTAAAAATGCCTTCTTGGGTTTTTTTCCCATCAAAATCAACTACTAATAGTGTTGTAATGAGTTTTTGATATGTGTATGCTTTCTAAATAAATACTTAGCATTTGTTTACATTTTTTGATCCTCAATGATATTAACCCCACAGACAGACCACTTAAGTATAATGCTGTAAGTATCTTTTTTAGATTTGCTGTAGTTACAGGCAAAACCCCAGATTTTATTTGTAGTCTTTTGGAGATTAATCAAACATTTGTCGGATGATGCATATATTGGCTCATTAAATCCTCACAATGACCCTGCCTATAAGCATCCCCTCATATCGATAAACTAAGGTCCAAGAGGATGTGATATTTGTATGTAAGTGGTATTTAATAGCTCTTCCAGCTCAAGTTCTGACTATACAATTTTCTTAGTCACTACATTACTTATGAACTAGCTGTGTCTTCAAAACGAAAAGGACATAGAGCATTAAAGTAATTACTAAGCTTCTTCAGGCTTCAATATCCTTTGCTTTAATATATTTATAGGGTGTCTGGATTACTTTTGTATTACTTTTTGAATGATGAAGAGGACTCTTCATTCCTCCTAAATCTGCATAAGATAATGACATCAAGTAATTAGGCAAATCAAATAGCATTCCTAATTCTTTCAGAACAATGTTGATAATTGCTTCAAATTTCTAGTTCACTTTGACCGGAAGGCAGACAGTCCATCTTATCTCTCTTTGGCCCTGCTTATGTTGTTTTTAACCCAGAGCACCAATTATAATTTCAACCTTCTATGCTCTTTTATCTGAGGGATTCACAACTTTTATCTTAACCTCCTGTGATGTTTAACATTTATTTCTGTATTCAACTGATATTTGTTGAACACTGACCATGTGACAGACTCTGTAATGGAATCTGACATCCTCTGTCCTCTCATGGGACTGAGTGCCTAGAATCAGGAGGCCAAGTGGGTACCAAGCATTCTAGGCACCATGATGGAAGTATTCATGGGGTACAGAGAAGGCCAAAAGGAAACCTTTGGGGATGGGGCAAAGGAGGAGGGAGGGAGCAGGAGAGGTTTTATAAAGGTGACTCTTGAGCTATTTTCAAAGAAAGAAGGGGAAAAAGCAGAGAGGAATTTCCAGCAGGGAAAATAGAGGGAAGATGAGCTACTAGTATAGCACAAATTGACTTCCACAAATTCAGATTGGTTGGGGTTTAGACCTAGGAAGTATAACTTTCTATCAGCAATCCCCAAGCAGAGGACAGAATCCAGTCGTCACATCTCTGGGTTTTACTTGATGGGGACACCAGTCACCATGACAGCTCCCAGCACTGCCTGCTCACACTTGCTGGTCTTGGGTAGTCATTCCTTCCCATAAAATAAGTTAAGAACTATCTACTGCTTAAAAGATCATTTCAGGATTTCTTAATATTTAAATGGAATAAAGTTGACTAAACTAAGGTTCCCAGTCTTCTCGAGGTCAAAGTAAATATTAGTCAAATGGTAATTTTTTAATAATGATGAACTCCATAAAAAAAGAAAAAAAAATGTTTTATCCTGAGTCTTTCCAAGATAACTGCCAAGAAGCTCAAATTATTCATCTAGAGACTCTGGGGGAAAGTATGAAAAATAAGAAGGAAGAAGTGAATAAAAAAAAAGAAATGAGAAGGGAACTAGTATTTATGGAGCCCTAATTATTTTTTAGGTATTCAAATATATATATTATTGCATTTAGTCCTCAGAAAAATGAGGGCGGAAAAAATGTTCTACTTCATTGAGGCTCAGAAAAGGTCAGTAATTTTCTCAGTTGTCACACAGCTAGAAAGTAGAAGGGCAAAGTTTCAAATCCAGATCTATTTAGCTTAAAGAACATGCAATTTCTCCTTCATCATACTGCACCCTAACAGAAATAGGATTAGGAGAAGGAAGCATAAGTGAAAATGTTGAGAGAAAACAAAGAGATGAGGCAAAGGAAGAAGAGCTTATGATTATGAATTTAGAATTCAGTGCGAAAAATTTGCTATTTAAAGAAAAAAATTAAAAATACGTTATTTAAAGAAAGACATCATATGCATCTCTGAATTGCACGGCATAGAGCCCTGCCCCCAACAACTTGCAAACTGTTGGTGAGGACAAAATGAATTCAACTTCAAACCTTTATAGGAACTAACTTCTATAAAAATTATCAAAACTGTATGTGAGAAATAATCACTTCAAAACAAAAACAGAAGCAAATGCATACCACCCAATGCATAAATCAAGCTCAAATATTCCAAAAAGCAAGTAATGGTGGCAAAACATAATTTATGTAGTTTCTTATGTATCTTTTTTCTTTTCAAGTTCCATTTGGGTTTATTTTTTATTTCAAAATATTATGGGGGTACAAATATTTTCAGTTACATGTATCAATTTTGTTATGCTTAAGCCAGGGTTATAAGTGTGCTCAGCAGTATTTTGAGGCACAATTTCTGGTATTTTAGCTCTTTATTGCTACAGATTGGATCATCTGTCTCCAAAACCAAGATAATATTAAAAAAATGACTCCTATCACCCCAAACTGATTGATAATATCTTTAAACCTAACCAGCTTAAAGACTGCATTTTTCCCCTACAGTGTCATATGAGAATTATAACCTAAGGAAATATTAACAAAAGGTGTTTTTGTTAGCAATGTTTGTATAAAAGATTTTTCTCTCTTTCTAGAGGGTAATCTGGCAAGATGTACTCTTTTTTCCTTTCAATTATTTTAACACAATGATTTTCCATCTAATTAGGGTACATTCAAATAAAGAAATATTATGTAATCATTTAAAAATGTAGGAAAACATTTAATGACAGGAAGAAATGTTCAATAAATGTATTAATTGAATATAAAAAAACACAATGTGGTAATAAGCAATCTCATTTATTTGAGGTTTTTACACACACACACACACACACACACAGGGCTGGAGAATAGATACCAAAATGTACACAGCTATCTATACTGTGGATTCAACAACACAAATGTCCCTGTTGTAACTAGAGGAACATGAAGAAAAGAAAGACATAGAGAAAACACCAGCTAAGCCATTTGGAAAAGAGCTCACTCTACAGTCTAACTAAATATTGTTTTAATTTCACTCATCTATTAAGAAACATCCCAAATAGGAGGTCACTTAAAATGTGGCCTTTCATTTCTTCAAAGTCATACATCTTTATTCTAAAAAGTCAAATTACTTTGTGTCAAGATCAATTTAAGAGCTACAACTATGAATTTATAGCTTGAATCAGCCAATTAACAAAGATTTCTTGTGCAAAATTATATCCACATTAATTTTATCTCCTACCAATACAGCTGATATAACTCCTTTTTAATGATTTCAAAAAGGCCAGCTGGCTAACTAGCTAGATACCAGGACTAAAATAAAAACACTCATGTAAGTTTTTTAAATAGTTGGTTAAAAGGGTCCAAATGTCTTTGCTACAAAGGAAACCATCCCTTTACTATTGCAACCAAACACAGCCTTCATAAGTACTCGGTAGGCAACTCTCTTGGCTTTCTCTGTAAGGTCTTCTGGTACAAGACAGTTCCCATGTTTAGGAATTCATAATCTGTAACAATCAAAACAATGTTTGGGCAGACAAATAAAAGACAGCACTACTATTATGATATCAGAAGGAGAAAGAATTAGCATCATTCCGACAGTTCAAAAGCAACATTAAAAACTACAATGAGAGATAACCTCACACCTGTCAGGATGACAATTATCAAAAAGACAAAAGATAACAAGTGTTGGCAAGGATGTAGAGAGAAAGGAATCCTGTGCACTGTTGGCTGGAATGTAAATTAATGCAGCCATTATTGAAAAAGTATGAACATTCCTTAAAAAATTAAAAGTAGAACTACCAGCATGGGTATTTATCCAGAGGAAATGAAATCAGTATGTTGAGGAAATACCTGCATTCCCACGTTCACTGCAGCATTATTCACAATACCCAAGATATAGAATCAACCTAAAAGTACACTGATACATGAATAAAGAAAATGTGATATATATATGAACGTGTGTGTACATATAGGTATAAAAATGGAGCTATTATTCAGCTTTTAAAAAGAAGGAAATTCTTCCATTTGTGACAACATGGATGAACCTGGAGGACATTATGTTAAGTGAAATAAGCCAGACACAGAATGAAAAGTACTGCATGATGTTGCTTATATGTGGATTCTTAAAACATCAATCCACAGAAGCAGGGAGTAGAATGGTGGTTATTAGTGGTTGGAAATGGGTGATGTTGGTCAAAGGGAACAAAGTTTCAGTTATGTAGGATGAATAAATTCTAGCAATCAAATGTACAGCATGAATTATGGTTAATAATACTGTGTTGTATGTTTGAGATTGCTAAAAGCAGATCTTAAGTGTTCTTACCCCCCCACACACACACATCCCAACAAAGGTAACTATGTGAAAAAATGGATATGTTAATTAGGCTGAATATAGTAATCAGTTTACTTTGTACATGTGTATGTATATCAAAACATCATGCTGTGCACCTTAAATATATATCATTTCAATTAAAAAGCAACAACAAGCAAAAACACTAAGCAAAACCAATGCCTGAAAAGAAATTAGCATCAGGAGGTCTTGGGACATAAGGAGCGAGGAGAATGAGAAGAGTTCAGATGGAGTAACACTGCCCAAAGTAGTGTCCTTGGGCCAGCAACACAGATATAACCTGTGAGCTTGTCAGAAATGTCAATTCTTGGGCCCACTTCCCCTAAATGAATCAGAAATCCTGGACCAAGCAGGTCCAGGCAACTGTTTGATAAGCCCTCCAGGTGATTTGGACGCCTACTGACATTTGAGACCCACAAACCTGGAAGAATTTCTGGCACAGGTCCAGCCTCTGCTCAGATGAAACAGAGGGTGAGGGAACTGCTGACTGCATTTCTTCTTTTTAAAACAGGAAAAATTCTTTTTGGGGCACTGGGGGAGGTGGAGAAAGGAATGCTATCATTAGAGAAATACGGCTTGAGGCAACTGTCTCCAGCTGTAGGATCAGGCAGACTTCTCAGTGCTTCCCCAGTGGTCATGGCCTGGCCATGAAAACAGAAGAAGAAATGGAGTAGGAAGGAAAAGGCCATATGCAAAGAATTTCGGGGGGCCCAGCAATGAGAAAACGTCCCTCACGTTCTCCCTATGCCCGGAATTACTCTAAATGGGAGCAATGGTTTCTTCTTGGATGTTCATTCAGTTCTTCATTCACTGTTACTCAAAGACCAAGTTATAGACATTGCTGGGCACTGAGGACTCAAGGCTAATGAATGACAGAATCTTTACCCCAGAGGAGCTCGCAGGCTGGAATAATGCATCAAGATGAAAATGTCAACTGAAGTGACATGTTCAAAGTCCTCTGTGGTCAAATGTAATCAACCATCAATCGATCAATCAATCACAATGACTGATTCTTTTCTGGTTAGAAGAAAAAAAGAGAGTGAAGAAGTAAGTATGAGAAAAGTCTCTTCCCAGGAGAAAAAGGATGAAGAAAGAAGACTCTTAAAACCAAGAAAACTTATTTTTGCTTAGTCAACGTCTTTGACTATGATCTGACCTGCTCACTGTCAACCTTGAAGAAACCGCAGAATCCACAAGCCACAAGCAGAGTATTTGAGGCACCCAGAGGACCATGGGGTTTTCAGCTTAATGTTGTGCAAGGGAACAAGCAGAAACAGGGTTGTACACTCCAAAATAATGAACTTGGATCCATATAATGAAATGTGTAAGTCCAATCCTTTTTGTTCTTTAGCAGTTTATAAATCACAAATTTCCCATCTGGATACAAAATAATAACTGACTACCATTATACGCAAGTCATCTGAGTCCCTCAACCATTTCATTATGCTGTGTCTGGGTAGTACACTCAACATTTCTGTCATGCAAGGTTAGAAGTTATGCAGCCCTGTGGTTTTTTTGTTTCTAAACACAGGCTTTATACTTCAGTAGTTGCATACTCTGAAGTGAGACACTTCATGCAACAAGCTAAAGTAAGCTCCAAGTCATTGTTATTAATAAAGTTTATAACCAAAGTAAGTCATAACAATTCCTAACATTTACTTAGTTCTTGTAAGCTATCAGGCACTGTACTTAGTGTTTGACATTCACAAACTTAATTAGGCCTCCCAGAAATCCTAATATGGCCAGGTAGCGGTTATTGGGGCTATTCACCAAAATTCTAGTTCTCCTTCTGGGCCCATAGGTTTTTAATGCCTGATCCTCTGGCTTTAGGAGCCAAAAGGAATCCAATTAGCTCTGATTCTACAAAGATTCCTGCTTGTGGCTCCAGGGAATACTTTGCCATGTGGATATGTGATAATATCACATGACTAATAATTGATCAGAATTGTTCAATAGCGGAACAGCATGACTATAATCAAAAACAATATATTCTATATTTTAAAACAGCTAGAAGAGAGGACTTGAAATGTTCCCAACACATAGAAATAATATATACTCAAGGTGATAGATACCCTAAATACCCTCACTTGATCATTACACATTCTATGCATGTAACAAAATAGCACATGTACCTCATAAATATGTACAAATATGTACCAATAAAAAAAGAAACTGCCCTCATCTAAAGAGTTAAGCATATTGCCCACTGTTACTCAGCATGTGAGCAAAACTCCGATTTTTCTGACTATAAAGCCTGTGATTTTATCACAATGCTACATTGTTTTTATAGCTAAATGTACCCTGAACCAACCTAGTACCATCTTCGCTCTTAATATCTGCAACATTGAGGTAATAATTTAAGCAATGGCTGCAGGTTTTTATTTGTAAAGTGGGAATATTTACCCTCCCTTGCTCACAGGTTGCTATGAGCTAGGATAAGTTTAAAAGGTTTGCAAATGATACATCACTAGAATTAGAAACAGTAAATAGTAAAACTTCAGCTGTGGGACACTCCTGGGGTATGAGTAGCTCTAGAAAGAAGTAGTAATAACTTTGTATTCACCTCTTTTATAAGAAAAGCTTTTTACTTTCATTATTTGGGATGACAATATTTCTTAAATATAATTCTTCATTCTAGGTGCTTCAAACAATATTAAACATAATTTAATTTTCTCTTGATGACTCAGAGTTGCTTTGCTTTGTTTTGATTATACAAATCAACTATGACATGGTTTTGTGTGACACTCTGACAGCTATGTGAAAAGCCCAAGTCTTTCTTTAAGAAACTTATGATCATGAATGGGAAATGAGTTTTTTAAAGCACAATGGTGCCAACAGGTGAACGTGGTTAGTATGTTCACACAAGCAAAGGTCCCCAGGAGACTGGAGGAGGGAGACATGACCCCACTGAGCCAACACCACCATTGGTATTAGTGGGCTACTTAACTGTTCTTGATTGAGGGTTTTAATTTACAGTTTCCCCAGAAATGATATATTAATAATGAGTAAATAGGTTTGATACAGTATGAAAATTAAGAGCAAGCAAATTTGGAGGGAACACTTTGAGTATACATAAGCTTTGGGCTTTATGACATTTGTTTGTCTTGTTTTTTGACTTTTTGTGTGTGTTTGTATATCTACTTCTTGGTTTTGCTTCATCCTTTATAAGCAAATTTCTGTTGAGTGTAAAGTTACAATGTTGGAGTAGCCTTTAAATGGTTAGAGAGCTGTTTAGATGTGTTGTAGCATCTGAGTATAAGAAAAAATATCTGTTCTAGATTTTACATTCCCTGTACATTTTCATAAAGAATCCTTTCCACTTGTTCGGGGCTTAGCAACATGTTCAAATTTCTTCTCCTGAAAGATTCTTTCTATATAAATATGTACATTGCCAAATCAATTTCAACCCCAGGTAGACAAAATGATACTTTCAAATTAACTTTTTAAAAGCGCCACTATTTTGTGCTGACATTTTCATAATTTTATTGTTTTCAAACTCAGATTGTTAGAATAATCCAACACCAAAAGTATCTGAGTGACATGCAAATCAGTCTTTCATTCACTGACTTGTTTCATTTATTTATTTTCATTCATCTAACAAATATTTACTGAGCATCCACAATGTGTGAAGCACGCTCCCTGGGGACCAGACTTGATCCTCACATTTTTGGATCTAAATCTTGAGTGGAAAAAGCAGACATCAAGTAAAGAATTTTACAATGTGGTATGTATTCAAAGAGCATGTAGGATGGTATAGAAGTGATTATTGAGGTGATCCCTTAAACTGAGACAGTGTAGGGAAGTGAGGGAAGAACAGCATGTGCCAAGATTCAAAGAGTACAGCATCTTGTCTCAAACACATGAACAAAGAATAATGTGGCTTGGGCAGGGGAGTGAGTGAAGAGAAGGCGGGGGCAAGAGCATATGAGATTTCATAGATCACAGTAAGGGTTGTGAACTTTATCTTAGGAGACACCATAAGTGGGCTTCAACAGAGACAGAACATGATCAGATCTGCGTTTGTAAAAGATTCTTGCTGCTGTATGCAAAGGGGCAAAAATAGATGTAGGAGGGCCATTTAGGAAAACCCTACAGCAATCCAGGCAAGAGGTGATGGTAGCTTGAACCAGAGTGATAGTCACAGTGGCACACAGGGTGGGCAGAGCAGACAGCTATTTAGAAGGCAGAATAAAAATACCCTCACATTAAATGTGGGAGAAAGGGAGGGGGAAGTCATCGGAATGATGTCCAGTTACTGGCTTGAGCAACTGGATAGATGACGCCACCTTTTACTGGAATGAGAACGAATGAAAAGAAACTGTTTGAGGAAAGAGTTTAGTTTTGAATATGTTATTGGTTCTTATATTCCTAGAGACTTACTGATAATTGACTGTATGTATAGACACACACACACACATACACACACACACACAGAGAGCAATCCTGTAATCAAAAACTAAAAATTTAATCCACTAATTAAATAAACATGAGATTTAATAAATATGAATCATAATAATGTTGTTTTTCTTAGTGAAAAATAAACTTTGAATCTTCACAGAGTCAAATGCTAACTGATGAGTATGAATTGGGGACTAATTTCTGTTCTCTTACAGTATTATTTATTTTATACCTTGAAGGAGAATTACAGCAACAATTAATATGGAAATAATTGTTAAACTTAATTTACTATTTTAAAAAAACAACAAAAAAGCCCTGCTTCCAACTGCTTCTAAAATAAGTGTCTTAATAAAAAGCAATGTAATTATGACATTGAAATTATAAAAAGGGGGCAAAAAAGCTGCTGCAATAATCAGAAAATATTCGGTATATGAAACACTAGGAAATCCTGGAACAAGAGGGATTTCAAAGTATTATTGTTACCAAATTATTTTGAGTTTAATTTTCAAATGACTCATTCTAGTAAAAATAATGAATTTTTGCTAATAATGCTCATAAATACTATGACAGCTCCTTACATCTATACAGCACAGTAACTCATCTGTATATATCAGATCATAGCTTTTTATTTTAGATATGGGCATAACCTCAGACATGCTGCAAGAATTGTCCAGGGGCCAGCAGGAAAAGAGGAGTTTCATGACACTTCGATGGAGGAAAGGCTATCTCATGAGCAGGGGAGGGGTGGGCAGATTGATCGTAATTCAGTCAACTATGAAAGTGGGACTCAAAGGGACCCCAATGTCCTTTCAAAATGTAGAAATCTATCATATTATGGAGTCTTTAGTCTTTTTTTCTTCTTCTAACTACCTACATATAGTTCTCTTTTCATTACAAAGAGCTCATTTCTTCACCATGGAATGATGCAATTCATTAATAATCAAGTTTGCTGTTGGCAAGTCAAGCACACAGAATTGAGGAGAACATGTTAAACAGCACATCCCGTCGGGTTTGAACTTTATCTTTTTGTCTCTGCAGGGTACACAGGGAGCGATCATCCTCCCTCTGCCCATCCTCCTTACTCCTCCAGTCCTGACACCTTCTTAAGTGCTCAGTAGGAGAAGAAAAAACCCTCCCATTTGGGCCAAATCCTTCTTCCTTCCAGCCCCCTCAAGGTCCCTAACTCCCCCTGGGGGAAGAGTGGGTCCTTCCTCAGAATAACCCCTTTCTTCCTATTTCCCCTGAGACTAAAATCACAAGTCCTTCCATTCCATGGAATAGTATTCTGCATAGGGTGGAAGGGATGAGTTTTCAGTCCTCCAGGGTAGATTATCTGCAAAACAATAAAACCTTTTATACCATCCCAAATAATTTACCTCCTATGAGTGAATGTGCTAAAGAGTCTCTGACTCTTCCTTTCTTTCTATTTCATATCCAAAGGTTGGTTTGAAGTTCAGTATGTTCTTGGCACCATAAAAACAGTGTTATGTGGAGCAAGGAAAAATATCCCTCCAACCAGACATGTATTTGCTGGTTTCCTTGTTTATGATGTGTCCCCTCCATTCGATTATAAACTCCACGGGAACATTTTTGTTCACAAGTTCCCAGCACAATGCCTGACACATAGTATGCTCTGAAACAGTATTTATTGAATGAAGGTGATTCCAGAGAACTGGACTTGGCCAAGTAATGTCATTTAACTTCTCTGTGCTCATGAGGTTGTAAATTTCAAGAGAGACAATGCATGCACATATTCTTGTACTGTATTATGCACATGTGACATATTATTATAGTATTTATAAGCACCACTAATGAAAATTCATCATCTTTACTGAAACAAGTCATTTGAAAGTTAAACTAGCAATATTTGGTAATAATAATACTTCCTTTTCTTTTTATATTTTCAATGTCATAATCACATTCATTTTTATTAAGACCTGTTTTGGAAGCAGTCAGAAGCAGGTTTTTTCTTGCTGTTTCCTTAATAGCAAATTAAATTTAACAATTATTCCATACTAACTGCCACTGAGATTCTCCTTCAAGTATAAAATAAATAATATTGTAAGAGAACAGAAATTAGTCCCCAAATCATACTCATCAGTTAGCATTTAATTCTAGTGTAAGGATTCAAAGCTTCTATTTGGAAGAGAGAAGATAATGATATTCTAAGCACACCATGTTCAAAATCTCTAAGGCATCAAAAAGTTTGATATGGTCCAGGAACAGAAAGAAGGCCAAAGTGGCTGGGGCTCAGAGTGTTGGAGTGAACAGCACTAGATGAGATTGCAGAGATGCACAAGGGGCTGCTCTTGCAGTCTACATAAGAATTGGGTGATTTGTTAAATGTGGTTAAGCAGGTTAGTGATACGATTGGATACACAGGTATCCTCCGGCAGCCATGAGGACAATGGATCACAAAATGGCAAGAATGGAAGCAAGAAGTAGACCAGGTAAGAAATGTTGGTGGCTCAGTCTAGGGTTGTGACAAGAGATGCTGAAAAAAACAGAAAAGAGGACACACTGATATATTCTGCATAGGGGATGAAAGACAAGAATCAAGAACATTTCCAGATCTCTGGCTGGGGGCATGGCTGTGCAATTTATTGGGATAGGGAAGACAGAGAGGAGGAAGATTTGTCCTGGGGAGGGAATCACAAGTTCAGGTGTGGGCACATCAAGTTTGAGATGCCTGAGAGATGTCAAAATGGAGATGTCACGGAGACACTGGCTATAGGAGCACTAGGCCCAGGGGAAGCCTACTTGACATCTGTTTTGATATCTCACAAGCATCTCAATGACAAAGTTTTAACACAATTGAGATAAAAGGGCATCCAAGTTGAGGGCTTGAAGGCAGTTCCAGGGCCAAGATCTGGGCTGGCATATAAACTCAGAGTCATCAGTGTACATTCCGTGTGTTGAATGAGATGAGCCTTAGACCTTTGATGTGTTTAAAAGACCCTAGATATGATGGAATGTAAATGAGGAACTGCTGGTACTTGATTCTGAAATTTACATCATGGATTACTTTGGACACAAAATCCTCTCAAGACAACTTACTCCTAAATAATTTATGTACATATATATATTTTAGATAAGATGTGTTATAAATATGTGTTCATTTCTCACCAAATATAGAATGAATCAAACATCAAAGTTTTGCCTTATTAAAATATGTATCTTCACATTAAAAAATAAATCGATATGAGGACACTTAAGAAATCATTTCTCTTCAATTATACGTTCCAGAATCTTGGTTTAAAAATATGACCATAGATCTTTGGAGTTTGGCAAATCATTAGGTAACTTCTAAATCAACATCGAAAACTAGCATCCAGCTCCCTTCCTAAAGCCACTCTGTGGGGCTGAGCAAGGGAGGAACCCCACCAGAGGAGGGGAGCCCTGGTGACCAAGAGTGGGGTATCAGAGCCTGGCTAGCATGAGAGAGACAGCCACTCAGAGGGTGGTAGACCCAACTGTGGTGTCAGAGTCTGAGCAGGGTAAAGAGAGAGGGAGCAGGTGTGTCCAGGCACAGAGTTTCAGAGCTCAAGCTGAGTGAACAGCACTCTCCCATGGGGCTGTGGGCCAGCACAGGGTGTTAGAACCTGAGTGAGGTCAGAAGGAACTCCCTGTGGGAGGGGAGAAGGGGACCTGACATGGATATCAAGACCCAAGCAACACGAGGAAGGAGTGGTAGTGCAGAGCAGCACAGGGCAGGGAACTGGAGCTCCCACAGTGAGGCAGGAGGCCCTATGGGGGGGGTGCAGGTGGGGTTGGCAGTGAGGGGAGACTGTTTACATACTGAGAGGGCCCCTGAGTGGCAGCAACACCCAATTGCAATGAGCACACCTATCATCCAGACCTTGGCTTCTAAATACCATTCTCCACTAAAAGGAACCAGGCTTCTGGGAGAAATGGTTAATTTCAGAGCTAGAGCAGGGAAAGTACAACATGAGCTCACAAAAACCTGTACCAAAAAAACAAAACAAAACAAAAAAAAATGAAATGCTCAAAGAATGATGGAGTATATTAAAAGGACACAAAAGTCAGCTTGAATGAGCTCCCACTGGCCAAATAGGTGACAACTGAGCATCAAAATAAATAATGATAGTATCAGATTATAATCTACTAAACCATGAGACCATAATAATATAAACCAACCAATGTATAAATTGGAAGTTTAAGAAAGAACAAGATATTTTCATAAATTCAAAGCACCACCTCAGAAAATACTTAGAAATTAAAAATGGAAAACAACATGAAACTTTACAGCAGTAGACACCCCTTAATCAAGTGATCAAAGCAAACATCACTAACATGGGACAAACTGAAACTACGCAGTGACACAATGAGAATACAGTACCACTTCTGTAATAATCCTGCCAAACCCAGATCTAAAAACAAGGAGGCATCAGACAAACCCACACTGGGAGACCTTCTACAAAATAACTGGCCTTTCAATTTCATGAAAGTTAAGACTGAGGAAACATTCCAAATTGAGGGAGAATAAAAAGAAATGGTCATTAAATCCAACACATGATTCTGGACTCTATCCTTTAGCTAGAAGACATTATTGGGGTGACTGGTAAAATTTGGGTGGGATCTGAGAATTAGATGGTAGTAATATACCAATGTTAATGTTTTGAATTTGACGGTTGTATTGTCATAGAGAATGTCTTTGTAAGAAATGCACACTGAAGTGCTTGGAGGTGAGGACATGTTTACTTTCAAGTGTTTTAGGAAAACAGTTCTTCGTACTATACTTGCAAAATTTCTGTAAGCATAAAGATTAAAAAACACTTTTTAAAATGGCATTGGTTTGCCTTAATGCCCCATCCTACTCATCCCAACACCATCAACTACTGGTGCAAAATGAACCTCAAGTGTCAATATGAGATACCATATTGGTTTTCCAAAACCTTTTTTTCCCCAAAACTTCCACTTAAGGCAGGCAGCTTCCCTGTAATAGCTGAGTCTGCAACCCATTGTGTTTTTCCTAAATCTACGATAACACTGATAATTTATTCTCAATTACATAAGAAGGTCATGCCCCCTAAATTCAATCTTATCAGAATTAAGACATAAGTCCATTAGCATTTCACCTGGGCTTTTGAAGAAATCATTCTTGTCATGCTTGCTGATTATCATTTCGCTTTTTTTAAACGAGGGTCTGTCACACCCCAAAACATCAGCATCTCACATGTGCATGGGTTCTAACGACTACAAAGTTGTGAAATCATGTGAAATCCTTTCACCAAACAGAGCACTGTTAGACAGTTTCACAGCAATATGAGGTTTTTCTTACATGGTTCTTTTCACATTTAAGCAACTACTATGTATCCCTTTAAAAACTTTCTAGAAAATATCTACAACTACCATGAGATCATTTGAACTTAAAAAATATGTTTTTTAAAAAATGAAAATGTTAATGTTAAAGGTCTTTATATCACTCCACAGATTTTTTAGTTCATTTGAATTTTTCTTGACCTTTTAGTTGTCTCTCACTGAAGTTTCTCATGTGTAAGACGAGAATGAAGCAATGAAGCCAAAACCAGGAGGTTGGTCTTCGGCCCCTTCCTAAATCATCCGGGCTGCACAGGGAATTCATACTCCCAGAAAACTCCCAAAGGAACTCTGATTTTTTTTTTTTTTTGAGACAGAGTCTCATTTTATTGCCCAGGCTAGAGTGAGTGCTGTGGCGTCAGCCTAGCTCACAGCAACCTCAAACTCCTGGGCTCAAGCAATCCTGCTGCCTCAGCCTCCCAAGCAACTGGGACTACAGGCATGCGCCACCATGCCCGGCTAATTTTTTTCTATATGTATTAGTTGGCCAATTAATTTCTTTCCGTTTATAGTAGAGATGGGGTCTCGCTCTTGCTCAGGCTGGTCTCGAACTCCTGAGCTCAAATGATCCGCCCACCTCGGCCTCCCAGAGAGCTAGGATTACAGGCGTGAGCCACCCCGCCCGGCCAGGAACTCTGATTACAAGAACGCCCAAAAGTCTGCCCAGGAGATAAGACAAGGCTCAATTCCACAACTTAACTCAAATGCATTTATTTTAGTTCCAAAATACATAATATTTAACCTGGCACTGTATTTTAAATAAAAGTAGTGTGCAATTTTGCTGTTAGAGTCATAAAACTGCAATAAATACAATAGATCTTCTAAAAACTAAAAAATGACTTCCATGCTTTTCTGACATTTGAAGATTACAACTTGTTTCAAGAACATTATTCACTGTTTTTCCAGTAAATTTTTATTAAAAAACAGAGAGAGAGAGAGAGAAAATCCCTTTCATACATAAGGCATAATATTCCACAGAGAAAAACTGCTTCAAAAGTCACACAGTGATTCACTATAATTAATCCTAGCCTCCCAAATGCTAGGTCACTGGCTTTTAAGATGCTGAATTATCCTCCTCTTTCATCTAACCACCTGCTACTCATGAGATATCAAAATACTCTGTATTATAAGAATGATAGTCAGGAAAAAAAAAATCCTATCTGTCGGAAGCATTTTCTGTCCATCAACTCTTTGAATTTGAGCCAATTCTGCCTCAGATAGGATGAAATATTAATATATTACTAAGTAGAACCGAGCAAGGCTGGCACCTCCACACTGTCCCCAGAAGCCTGTCAGATCCCAGGTAGTTGTAGTGATAAACTTGTGCCGAGAAGCCTGGCATGGCCCAGTGGTCCAATCTGTCCTGAGATCATTTATTTACGATCATTTCTGACTTGATAAAAAAAAGTTCATTTTCTATAAAGGAAGGCATGCTAGTTCAAAAGGTAAAACATAAATAACCACTTAAAGATAAATACTAAAGTTTAAAAATAGACTTTGACATACTCTGGTTTTTCTTCAGATAGTATAAATCTTTTGCCTTTTACTAAAGATTTCCATGGAGAGGAACAATTCTGAGCCTTATACCAATTTTTTGAGGCCTCATTTCAGCAAAGCTCTATAAAATAAAAATGAAAAATAGACATTGAGGTATCATGTGTCAGTTCATGTCCTATGGGAAGTGCATGTGTCAGTTCATGGCTTATGGGAAGCGGATGTCAAGACATAATTAGAAAAAAGAGATTATTGGGGAAACAGCTGTGACAGATAAAGAGGACAGGGTATGGGAATAGGTAAAGGACATCTCAGGCCACCATGAAGCCTGGGAACCCATGAAAGAAAAGGGAGAACGAGGGAGTAGAAGGCGTCTCAGACACACGAGGCTCTGAGAAAGTGTGCACAAACTGTCCTTAGAGAAGTCCCACGTGGACCAGAACTGGCCTGGCACTAGAAGCCCACCATGCTCAGTCATTGACTGGGAGCAGCCCGGGGGCAGTGTGACCCTGTGTGGATCTGCCACCACTGGTGCATAAGAAGACGTGGCACCTGCTGGCTATTGGCCAATGACTCCTAGCAGTTCTCTTCCACAGGGAGCTCTGAGTAGCACCCCTCATCAGTGGCTTCAAAGCAGAAGTGGTCAAACTAGCAAAAGAGTATGCATATACTACACAAGTCTTTTTGTATCATTGTACTACATGAAAGTCTTTCAAAGTTCCCCATGACACAGACAATAACATCCAAATCCCTCAGCAAAGCACATACAGTCTTTCAGGCTCTGGATCCTGCTTTTCTGGTCAATCCCGTTTCCTACCTCTCGCCCTTAAGCACTCTACCTATGTTCAAACCACGCATATTTCTTCATGCCTCTAGCCATGCATCATGTCTTTTTTGCTTCCCTGACTTTTCAAATGCTCCTTTCTTTGCCCATCCGTATCTGATTCCCCAACCCAGTCTAAGATGCAACCCTGCCAAATCCATTCTGGCCTCTGGGAAGAGTAGAGAGTAGATCAGGTTTAGAGGATGCAGAGTAGAGACAGGGGCAATGCCTAGAACACCCTCAGGGTCTGTGACAAGGTTTATCATAGACTTTTTCCAGCCCCACATGTGGCTGGAGGAACAAACCCGGGAGGTGCCTACCTGGGCAGAAAACCCAGATGCTCTCCTCTTGGGTCTCCCTGGTAAATGCCTATTCATCCTTCAAGACCCAGTCTGGGGTCTGAAGCCTGCACAGTCTGTTCTGTGTGATCCATCAGGGTTCATAACTCCCTCCTTTGGGCCACTACAATCTTATGTACGATGGGAAACTTTTAGTACTGTCATGGGAATACCATTTACTTATCTGCTTCCATACTGCTCTGAACTCTTTGACCATGTCTTACCAATGTTTGTATGCATCACACTTTGTAGCTGGAGCATTGTAAATACTCAACACAGGTTTGATGAGTAAACTGCATTTATCACAAACGTGAGGATATAGATGGTATGTAAATAATACATCAATACGGTTGTTATATAAAAGTCAAAAGGATAGAGGATATAAAATTCAGAGATCAGGTCTGAGATGTAGTCTCTTAAAACTGCTTCAAAAGCTAATAAATTTCAAAGTTTGTGAGAGTCAAGCCGTGACCCTTTATATACTTTTTCTTTTTTAAAAAATGTCATTTGTGGTCGAATTTGCAATATAAATTATTTGTTTACTTGCTTTTCCCCCTCTAGATTGGAGGCAACTTGAGAGCTATCTCCTATTCATTTCTGAATTTTTTGCAGTACCAGTGAATTAAACATAGCAGGCATTTATGATGCTGACCAAGTATCTTCATGGACATAGGTGTAAAGGGACATGGGTAAATGATTATTGAGAGAATTGTTCTGAAGAGAGATATCTGAGGCAACCAGGTTTGGGATTTGAATGACCTGAATCATTATTTTAATTTTCTTTGCTGAAGTTTGTAAATGCAGGCAAAATATACCTCCTGACCAATTAACAATCCTACTATAGCAAGATCCTTGCCCAAATAGAAGAAGATTGTAATACTGCTGCCAAGCAAATGTGGTATTTCACAATCTTGATGCCTGAACCACATTCCAAAGTGAACTAAATCCCTGAATAAAAGAAAACATTAGGTTAGATTTCTTCCAATTAATTATGCTTCTATGACTGTATTTCAGAAGGGGCTTAAAATACATTTAAGCATTTTCAGATGCAAAGTCAAGTTTTTCCGTCTCCCCTCATCCTCTCATCCACACAGTCTTAATACAGCACCATGAGACTTGCAGAGCACAATTATAATTCCATGAGCTTTTCACATTATGTAATGTAGTCTTCACTCTATCCATATGAAAATAAAAGGAATGCTGCATTAAAATCAGGTACGTTGTGCTCAAAACCAATAAAACCAGATTATAAATTATTTGAGTCTTATACTTATTATAACATCAGTGGGGGAGGGAGGAGAGCCTGTCATGAGCTTTGTAAAGGAAACTAAAGAAGAAAGTTCTAAAGACATGAAAAGGTCAGCTATCAAGAGATCAAACAAGGCTTGGATGGGGGACAAAGACATAGAGACAGTCGGTACAAACTACTCTAAGATTTTAGTCTTGAAGGAAAGGAGAAAGAGCATTAGTCAGTGATAGATACCCATTTAAGGAGAGGGGACTGGTCTTCTATTTAACACAGAAGAATTTTGTTTCCGGCAACAAGGCTGACAAAGTGAAACCAAATAAACTATTTCCAGGTAGTGAAAACTGTGAAGTTCCTTTGTTTGGAATTCAGGACGTCCTGCATCAGGTATAGAGTCTACAATGGTGCACCCGGGGAAAATGGGGACCAGATAAGAGGAAACTACTGTCACACATGTTAACATAGACGAATCTCACAAACACAATGCAGAGTGAAAGCTAGTTTGAGAAGGTTCCACTGATATTTAAAAACATGTGGGACTAAACAGAAGATTTTTAAGAGATACATACACATAACCAGAATGTACAAAGAACTCAAGCAAATGTGCAAGAAAAAAACAAACAACCCCATTAAAAAGTGGGCAAAAGAAAGGAACAGAAGCTTTTCAAAATAAGATGTACAGATGGCCAACAAACACATGAAAAAATGCTCAATATCACTAACCATCAGGGAAATGCAAATTAAAACCACAATGAGATATCACCTTACCCCAATTAGAATGGCTTTTATTAAAACATCTAAAAACAATAGATGCTGGCATGGATGCAGAGAAAAGGAATGCTTATACACTGTTGGTGGGACTGCAAACTAGTACAAGCTCTATGGAAAACAGTATGCAGATTCCTCAAAGAACTGAAAGTCAAACTACCATTTGATCCAGCAATTCCACTACAGTGTATTTAACGAAAGGAAAAGAAGTTATCTAATCAAAAAGACACTTGCATTCAAATGTTTACTGCAGCACAATTCACAATTGCAAAGAGGTAGAATCAACCCAGTGCCCATCAATTCATGAGTGGAATAACACTGTGGTATATGTATACCATGGAGTACTACTCAGTCATTAAAAAAGATGAATTAATCCCTTTTTCAGCAATTTAGACGGAACTGGAGACCATTATCCTAAGCAAAGTATTTAAAGAATGGAAAAACAAATACCATATTGGAACTAACCGATGAGCACACATGTGAGCAGAGGGAAGTAAACTCAGTGGAAATAAAGCAGGGGATAGGGAGGAGAAGCGGATGGGCAAAAACCTACCTAACAGATACAAAGAACACTATCTGGGTGATGGGCACACTTACAGCCCTGACTCAAGCATTACAAAAGCAATCTATGTAATCAAAAACATTTGTACGCCCATAATATTTTGAAATAAAAAATAAAGACCCCAAAATAATAAGAAAAAATAATGAATAAACTATAAATAAAAGCAAATGGGAATACAAAATTCAAAATCTTGGAAGAGTGAAGGAGGAGTGACCACAACATATAAGAGCTTCAGACATGTTAAAAAGAATCTAGGTTTAAGCAGGATAGTATTTACTTCACTTTAAACTGCACATATATTTTTATATTTCTCCTTTGTACATATGGTATGTTTTATATATTTTAAAAACTCAAATATAAATAAGACAGAAAAAGACTTGGCTATGTTGTATGTTACTGGAAAGAAGCCAAGACAAAAAGTTAGATATTGAAGATATGAAAAGAAAAGGATCTGATGGGGCCAGATCCCAGAAAAGAAATGATTTATGAGTTCCTTCCTAAGGGAATGAATTAACTTTGGAGAAGAGGGTCATCTATTCCCAGAAGTCAGGGAACTATAGAGGATGAAGATAAGCCTGTGTTAGTTTGAAGTAGATGAAAAGATGAAATTGCTGATTTTGCAAATCAAAAACCGGTCAAACATAGGCCATGTCATATGGGTCCACTGAATGCGTGGAGAAACAACTAGCCAGTGAGGTGTTAACCATGCACAGTCTCTGTCCTCCGGACTAGGAAGCAGCCCATCTATTGCAAGCCAGCAGAGAATCAGGAGGTCTGGGTAGGGCAGTGAGAGGCAGCATAAGGAGAAGGCAACTGCCGAGCACATGGGGCTGGAAACCGGGACTGTGTAATGGCACCAATCAGCAAAGTTGCACCTTTTTCTCCAGCAGCACTGAGCAACCCAGTTGCCAGAGGCAAGTGAAGGAGGGTTCACATGGATATGAACGCACTTAATTCCTCATTCTAAGTTATAAGTCCCTACCACGACACAAAGTCAACTCATGGAAAGTGAACTGTAAGAAGAGACCAAAACAAAACTGCAGTAGTAGTTGAATTTAAGTAATAAGAGCAATTCTTAAAAGTTTCTGAAATAAGAATTTACTCCAAAACTATAGAATGATCCATATTTTTCCACTGTAAAAACACGTGTTATCAAAGATAATACATTTTTCATTCCATATTATGTAATTCTAAGCAAATAATTTGCTTATTCTAATAACACCGTGATTACATACATGATCACCAATGTAAATTATCAGGGAAAAAATACCTAAAAGTTAAAATAAAGAACTAATTCTGGATAGTTTATCCAAATAATTACAATAATAAAAATGAAATTAATTCTTACAATATCTAGAATTTACTTAGTATGAAAGTGCTGTCTTTTCTGGTCATATATTCTGTCTGGACATCCTGAAAGGAAATCTGTGATCTACTGCCAGCAAAATTAATTATAAAATAGCTTCTTATGAATGTCTTGGTACATTTATCAACAGAGCTCAATTTAGTAATTAGTGATAATTAATGTAGTCACATGTCAGATGCCTTTCAGAATAGAGGAGACGATTCGCATCTATCTATGCGATTTTCCACAGTGGTTTTACCTGGTGTCGCTGCACTTAGAGATATAAGAAAGAAGCAGGACAGCCAATGATGGAAATAATATTGAATTAAGCCACTGCAGATTTAGAGGATGGAGGGTAATAACTAAGACCAACATGCAAAAATTCTAGTAAAAGTAACATGAGGGTATATGAAGGTGGACTCTTGCATATATAGATAGATGGATAGATGGATAATTTAAAGAGATTTTATTTTTGCAATAACTTAAGAAGATATTATATAAATAAAATTTCAAATAGAAGACAAGGGTATTAACTTCATCTAACATATGAACTTCTAATAAACTTCATATGTCAACTTTCTATAAAATTAGATAAATTGAAAACTAAGGATTTATACACATTCCTTGAGTTTGCTATGATTTGTTTAAATTACAAGCAATGTTAATTTGTCTTTTGCTTCTGAAGTATATTCCATAGATAGAGAGATAGGCAGACAGAAAGGAAGAAAGAAAGGTCTGGGCTGTGTTATTAACATATGCTGAAGGACTGGAGCCAAAGGGGAAAGGAAATATCTAACGTTTAGAAAAACAGAAATAATGAATGGAGTCAGGCTCTGAAAGAGAAGGGGAATCATGGAATCTGAAGGCAGATAAGTGTGTCTTGGCTTCTTCTAGCAGCTGGGGTGGGATAGACAAGAGGCAGGAGGAGAGAGGGGTGAAGTTAAATTGTTAGGTTGAACCAAATGAAATTGCTGATATTACAGGTCAAAAGTGGTAAAACCAGCAATTTCATATGGATCCATCTAGTAAGCCAAAATTATCACCCACAAATTATTTTTTTGGAACATAAATTAAGTTTATCTAAAGTTGAATAGACCTCCAAGTAACTCTCATAAATACAAAAAGTTCCTCTGTAGATCTTATCCAGTTAATAATAAATCCCTAGTAATGCATAAACAGAAATTTACTATGGTTTTTATACTTCTTTCCTTTAGATCCACTAAGTCTCAATACTTTTTCCATTTTTTGCTCAGCTGATTCCCATTGTCCATGCACAGTGCTGTAGTCTCTCTCACAGATGCAGTGCTTAAATTTTTGTTCCTTGATAATTGTTTGTTGGGTTTCACTTTAAAGTTTTCATTGTTTTAATTATTTTAAGTATATAAGTTTTTTCCTTATTCTGGGAAATGTTATTTTTACATAATGCTCCATTTGTTTATCATGTGAATTACTCTGATGGCAACTTAGAATTTTTTCCTCATGAATGCAATTCATAAATTCCTTCTTTTGAGTCTTTTAGTCATAGTAATAAAACCAAAAGCCATTAAGGTTTTGTATTTTTAAAAGGTAGCTACAAATATATAAAATTTAAAGCTCCTGTAAGGCAAAGCCACCATAGTCAAATTTAGAGCACAAATGAATTTAAAGACAAACTGCAACTTACATGACCCACAAAGAAATACTTTCCCTACTATATAAAGAGTTCTTAGAAATTAACATTTTAAACAAAATGGAAAAAAGGACATAAACAAGCAATTTATGAAAGAGAAAAATTGAAAAAGCTCATAAACATACACATAAAACACTTTATAAATAAAGAAATGCTAAGAGAAGCAGTGAGATATCATAAACAATAAATCCAAATACAATAGTAATCATAATATTAATAAAATCAAATATATTAAATTTGCCAGTTAAAAGCCCGAAATTTTCAGATTGGATTAAAAATACTTCACAAACTTAAAACAAATCACACAAAATAAAAAGATAGAACAAGACAAATACTAGCCAACAGAAAGTTTGTGTGGCAATATTAATATCATACAAAATAGACACCTAAGGAAAAAAGACATTATTAAGGATGGAAAGAGTTTTGACATACTGGCAAAAGGAACAATTTACTGTTAAAATATAGTAATCCTAATTCTACATTTATCCAACAATATGAGTTCAAAATATAGATAGTAAAAATGGACCTAATTACAAAAAACTGATCCCTGTTAATATGGGGTATAAATTGGTATGATCATTTTTGAGTCCATATTTGTAATTATTAGTAAATTTGAAACTGCTCTTAATCTATGATTCCACTTGTAGATATAAGTGCTAGAGAAATCTTACATTATGTGTACAAGGAGATTGTCCACTGCAATATCCTTTATAATGTGGAAAACTGGAAACAAACTAATGGCCCATCAACAGGGAGTGGATGATATAATCATGTAATCTAACACAACACAGCAGTCCAAACAATCAACTAGAGCTGCAAGTATCCATCTGGTTAAATTACAAAACAATATTTCAAAAAAAATAAAAATAAAAAAAACAGTATTTCATGACAAAATGTGCAAAGAACATGTGAACTACAAAACCATTTGTATAAATTTAAAAATACACAGACAATGCTCTAAACAATCACAGGTACAAACAGACGTAGTAAAAGTATAAAAGGGAGGTGAAGGCTGCACAGGGTCCAAGTTCCTCTGCAGAGGAAGATGGAACTTGGGATGTTGGGGGATGGGTCTCCAGCAGTATTTTACTTCTTAAAAAGTATTTCTAAAGTATTTTTAATGACCAAATGTCAAAATAAATTAAGTGTGGGTGATAGGTACACAGGTGCCTTCTAGTCTCTGTATATTTTTGTATATTTAAAGTATTTCATTATTAAATATAAAACATTAGCATATTAAAAAGGATGTGGTGACTCCATTGTTATTAAATATATTAAGTATATAAACATGTATATATCATATGTGCATATATATAATGTATATATTTTGGATTTTTTTTAATCAGGAAGACTATGTTCAAAATATGGATAATCGGTATCTCTGGAGAGAGACATTATTGCCTTTATTTATTTATTTACAGTTTTCTAAATTATCTGATTTATTTTTTAAGGAAAAAATATTATTTTCATAAAACCAAAACAACAACAAGAACAACTCCCTCCTTTCCTCTTGAGCAATTTTATTCTTTACAACATTTATCTCACCAAACTGGAATATTGTTAGTGAAAAAAAAACTAAACTGATCATAATCCAATATAAGTGCTGAGGAATTTGTGAAAGTTCCAATAAATATATAAGCAAACAAAACTAAACAAAAAACTGGTGCAAAATGGTTTTCTTAAATTTTTTTTATCTGATGTATCATCATAATATATTTGCAGAGCACCCAATATGTGCAAGAAAGTGTTGGCCCCATAGTCATAAATGTTAGAAACACTAATTTAATCAATAAGTCTGAAAGTTGAGAATTTTTTTAAAAGCTTTAGTTAATATTTTTAAGCTAAAAATTTAAACCTATTGGCTTTGCACACAAGTTCATAACTAAAGCATGTCCAAGGACTTTTCATTGAAATGACTCCAACATCTAATGTCCCATTTCACTATTTTCATATTTACTCCAGGAAGATGGAGCTGTTTAAGTATTAAGTTTTAACCACTAGAGTCACTGTATATCCACGCCCTACTTAGAACTGCCATCACAAAATGGTTGTCTTAAATGACCATCATACTATGGTCTCAGTATGCCATTAGGTGTAACACTTGCTTTAAATTCAATCGGACTTCCATCCAACTTGAGTTACCTTCTTGGATACATAAAACAATCCCATCAAGAAAGTGTGATGAGCCTGTTCTATCATCGTTACTGGCAAAACTTTCTTCTATGTGACCAGTGACTCTAAAAAGCAATTATAGATACAAATTTAGTTCTTTAACATTTTATTTTTAAAAAATAACTTCCTAATTTTGGTTTAATAAAAGCTTTTTGAAAATTACTTAATTGTGCACTTACAATTATTCTTAACCAGAACCTGAAACATTTTCAAGGCTACTTTCACTAAAATTAGTTGTTTGGATAATTATTCCCTCTGAAGAGACAATTTGTGAGATCTGCTGTTCGTGAGCATGTCTTCACAGATCTGCTATATTAATGTTGCAGACAGTATAACAGAACAGACTGTCCAGGGCAGGCAGTTGGAACTGCTTTTCCACAGCCTCTGAAATTACAGATTGATTTTGACACATTTCAGCTGGCTGGGTTTCAACTAAGGGTTTCATCCACTTAGGAAAGGGAAAAACCACTGAAGTGACCCCTTTTCCAGGCAATTCAATCTAGCTGCAAGAATTATAACCAATCCAGTTTGTATGGCTATGGAACTTATTAGAATTTTTTTGGGAGGGGAACAGGGTTTGGCATTCTTTTCCATCCTATATGCAGAAAGAAACTATGAAAATAGATATTCAATATACCTAATGTATATTTCTCGAGTGCCTACTACTTTCAAAACCTTGCAATATAGTGAAAATAATACAAGGCAGAGAGAAAAGACTGGGATCCTAGCTCTAGCACTGGTCGACTGGGTGGCCTTAAACAAGTCACTTAACTACTCCTGGTCTCAATTTGCACAGCTGGGAAATGAAAGCAGTACATCACAGACTTTCAAATCCTTACCCTCATACAAGTTTTGGAATCTATGAGTCGCTATGCACTAAAGGGCCTTGAGACTTTTGCAAGAAAGCAAGTAAATCATGCTCACTCTCTTCTATTTACCCTGTACCATTCCCTCTCTTCCAAGGAGAGAGTTTCTAACATCTCATGTTGTCTACTGGAAGCTCCAGAATGTAAATGCAATCTTCACTTCAATACTTTGTATGTACCTTTTGACGTCTTAACAAATGCATAAGGGATGCCAAAAAATAAATTAGCAAGGGCGCTGTCAGCCAGACATGAAGAGAAGAGGATGGTCCCTGCCAAAAAATGTCCTCCCACATATAAAGAAACTGGTAATTGGAAGTAAGAGGAATCCCCCCACCTCCCGGAGCAGACTGTGCAGAGGCGGGTGCCCCTGCCAATACCTGAGCCTTTGCCAAATGCAGAAGCAGTGTGGGGACAGAAGAAAGCTCTTCCACTCTGCCATTCTGAGTATTTACAGGGATGCATTCCAGTTCCCGACAGGAACCTGCTGGCAGAGGTAAGTATTCCCTTCTATGGGAGCGGAAAGGAGTTTCAACATGACAGTTGTGAAACAGCAAAATCCTTTCAAGCCTTGATAAAGGTTCTTTCTTGCATATCAGTTCAGCATTTCCCATTAAGCAGTCTCAGGCTTATGAACTCTAGGCTGCATCCAAGAGAAGGGTGTTGACTCCTTCAACACAGAGCAGTCAAGATCCAAATCTTCCAGGATTGGTATAAAGCTTTTGAGAAGTGGACAAATATTGACTTCAAATCCTAACAACAAAATCACAAGTACAGTTTATTGAATCACTAACTACAATTGAGGATGTGACTCATTGCTATTTCACCTCTACAGCAAAGCAGTGTACAAACAGTGGGAACGGAAACTCATTCATTACTCTAATCAAAGAGCTACATGCGATACTCAATCTTGTAGGATTGAGACAGGAAGAAAAGTCTTTACCCAGAAGGTGGGATGAGATGCCAAAAGATAAACCATAGTTAGAAATGTTTCAAATGTAATTTTTAAAAACACGTCATTGGGCAGTGTAGAACATGTTTCCTAGACTAAAGGGAACAACATGGTTCCTTTGAAGAAATCATGGCTTAAAATGGTTACTGATGTTACTAAATGGTGTTTTGGTCATCTCCTTAGTGCTGAGAAAAACGACATCCTGTTTCTCTGCTTTACATGACAGGCCTGAAAAATAATCTTCCCAAAAAAAGAATTCTTGAGACTATTGTTTTTAGAAGCAAGCTAGTCTAAAAATTATGCTTACATAGAAAATGACAAAACACTGGCACCTTCTGAGGCTGAGGCAATGTGATCCCAATGTGACAGCGTGTTTAGCAGTCTGACACGCTAGACATGATCTCTGGTCAAGGTCCTGATGTGAAGCTGTAGTGACACTATAGGCCTTGAGACTGATGAAGATCATCTGTCCACAGTACTCACTTCTGATGCTCCAGCTGGTCACTTCTGGCCCACAGGCAATGATGTGACTTCATTTGTTGAAAAATTACTTTGCTTCTATTGCTAAAACACTAGGTGCATAACTTTTTATTAATAAATAGCACTCTATTATTAGAATTGATTTCTTTTCTTCAAATGTTTCTCTTATGAGATCAAGTTCCTTAATGTTAGGGACAATTAAAGGAGACAGCATGGCTTAATTCCCAGACCCACCTTCGTCTTCCTCCCTCTACCACCTATTATAGATTATCTCACTTGGCTAGGACCTCTAACTGGATTACAGCTTTTAGCTTTTATTATGTACCTACTGATCTCCTGGTTCTATCCAATAGAGACGCCTGCATGGTTTCCTCATTCCTAATTTGGCTAGTTAATTCCATCGATTTATTCTGAATCAGTTTTGTTCCCATGATTTTGTAAGTTTATACTGCATGACTCAATCTCATGGAATCCTAGCTTTATTTACCTACAAAGTTATTAAACCCCTACTATGTGTCAAGAAATGTGATACCCACTGAGGAAAGCAAAACAAATGAGAAACCAAAATGAATGAGATGTCAAAACACTCACAATTTAGTGGGGGACACAATTAAGAAACATAAGATTATGCACGGTAAGTGTCAGAAAATACATATGCGCAAAGTGTTACCATGGTGAGAAGATAGGCACAAAGTGGAGCAGTGACCTCAGGGAAGAGTGGTTAGGTGTTGCTTCTAAGATGAAGAAATGCTGGAGCTTTGTCTTAAAGTTGAGTAGATGTTAGCCCAACAAAGAGAGAAGAGAAACAAAGAAGAGGGCATAGCCGGCACAGAGGCATGGAAGCACACTGGGATCTGAGTAGCTAAGGGATGCTGGGATACTATGGATGGTGAGACTGAAGCGTAAGGATACAGGTCACAGAGCGTCAGGTATATCGAGCTTGAGAGGCTGACCTTCACTACCAAGGCAATGGTAGACACTAAAGAATATCTCTGTCCAGGCAGCAAGAAAATGGACAGGTGGGCCCATAGTGAAACTGGAAGTGGAAAAGCTGGTTAAAAGGGTCCTGTACAGATGGGGCAAGAATGGATCAAAGCCTGTACTGAAGCCATGCACTTGAAATGGCTAAGCATGGGCCACACTGCATTGAAATGGGAGACAAGAGTAAGGACATGTAGAAGGTGAGAGCAGAGGAACAAAGAGGGCTGGAGTGAGACATTGTTCTCAAGCATCTGGTTAAAGCCCATTTTTAGATAATGGTAGCATCTACCATTTATAAAGCAGGCCAGGCAGTGTTTTCTAAGTGATTTACATGCATTATCTCATTAAGTAATTTACATGCATTACCTAATTTGATCTTCACAACAGTGCTGGGAGATCAGTATC
Organism: Mirza zaza; assembly: GCA_008750895.1. Classification (NCBI taxonomy): domain Eukaryota; kingdom Metazoa; phylum Chordata; class Mammalia; order Primates; family Cheirogaleidae; genus Mirza; species Mirza zaza. The sequence continues at coordinate 112,038 of VSMD01123680.1, forward strand.
CATTTGACAGATAAGGAAAATGAGGCAAAGAGTGAATAAATAATCTGCACAAGGTCTTGAGTTATCAAACAGCAAAGCAAGATTCTGACTGCAGAACCTCTACACCATTCCTTGGGACAAAGAACCTTGAAGGGAGTTTAAAAGCAGCAAGGAAAGATGAAGAGTTGAGTTTTACATACACTAGGTTTCTGTTTCTAGAGCCTGTGAAATATGCAAGAGGAGATCTCTAGCAGGGCTGGGAAATGTGAGTCTGGAACTAACAGGTAGGTTCCAACTAGAGATACATATTTGGGGATTTTTAGGGTATAGATGGTTGTTGGAGCCCAAGTATAGAAGTTGTTATAGAGTTTAAGAGAGAGGGAGAGAGGACAGATGTCTTTAATTCCTGCCTGGAGCCTGAAGCCTAAAGTCTCAGGTATCCAATCCCAGATTACCCTCCTCTTTGATGAACACATTGCCTAATTCTATCAAAGATGGGGTATGGACAAAAGAAAAATCTGAGAAGGTGGTGGCAGTGGTTGTTTCTGGAAAGAGACCTGAGGTTATAGTGAGTCTTTGCCCTTTAGGTCAAATAAAATTCCAGTGCATATAATGAACCCACACAAGAGTTGTAACTGATTACTTCCTTAAGTATTTCTTAAACCTTTTCCTCTTTCCATATTATTGCATTTCCATCGTGAGTAGGAGCTGTGGCTACAACTCAGAGAAAAAGGTGCTGCCCTCTAGGGGCCAGCGGTCTGGTGGGAGGGGCACCGGGACACTAGTTTTACATCACAAAGCAGTGTTATGCAGCAGTCCCCAACCTGGAGCAATTTTTTTTTTTTTTTTTTGAGGCAGAGTCTCACTCCGTTGCCCAAGCTAGAATGCCATGGCGTCAGCCTAGCTCACAGCATCCTCAAACTCCTGGGCTCAAGTGATCCTCCTGCCTCAGCCTCCCGGGACTACAGGCATGTGCCACCATGCCCGGCTAATTTTTTCTGTTTTTGGTAGAGACGGGTGTCTCACTCTTGCTTAGGCTGGTCTTGAACTCCTGAGCTCAAACGATCCGCCCACCTCGGCCTCACAGAGTGCTAGGATTACAGGAGTGAGCCACCACACCCAGCCAACCTGGAGCAATTCTGTCCCTTGGAGGACACTAGGCCATGTCTGGAGACATTTTTAATTGCTGCCACTTGGGGTAGGGCACTTGGGGTAGGGCACTACTGTCATCTAGTAGGTAGAGGTTACAGATGGACCTTAACACTGTGCAATGCACAAGACAGTCCTCCACAATAAACAATTTTTTGGTCTGGAGGTTGAGAACCCCTGTTGGAATGAAGGAGAGTGGAAGGAAAAAAGACCACAGCAGGGGAACACCAATTCAAGGCCTCCCTGGAGGATCAGAGCAGCCTCACAAACCTGGAAGCTGATTCCTGAAGAAGTAACTGGCCAGGCTAATACGTCAATGTTTGATTTTAGTGGATGTTTGTTCCCTGCTGGGCAGTATTTGTTTCTCATAGTCTCAATCTATTATCATTATTTATTAGGCAATAAATACTATTATATGCAATGCCTGCCCCTCTATGCCATGGAAGAGAAATATTCATGAAAAAGACAGGATTTGCACCTTTAAGTTTATACAGAATACTAAGGCTTGTCAAGCTTTTCCACCATACTTCATCACTTAAACCTCAGCAATTCTGTCAAGTAAGCAGTTGTAGTTTCACTTTGTAAAGGCAGAAAGGCTTGCTGAGATTAAATGCCATGCTTCAGACCACACAGGGCGGCTGTGAACCCAAGTCTCTCTCCTCCAGTAATACTCCAGCTCTCTGCATAAAAGCACCGTACATAACGTGTGTCACATTCGCATGATGCGGTAAAAGGAGGTGGTCATTTCAGCAAATTGCTCTTCAGCTATAGTTACGGAACTTCAGAATGCTTCGTGGTTAAAACTAGATGACTGAGAGGTATAATGAGATCTTATTTCTCCAGAATTAACACAACTGAGATAAAATAAAATGAATTGTATGGTTTATAATAATCATATCTATCTGACCCTGAGATTTTGTAAATCAAAGAAAGGTTAAATTACAGTCAAAAATAGTTCGGGGGCTGTTGGGCATTCTATTTTTTATACTTTTTGAAAACAGATAAGCATTTATAGTAATTCTCAGTTAACCAAAACATCTAAAAACCCAAAATACTTATTTTCTAGCCATTCTTGACAAGTGCCTGATGCCCTTGTGAGCAAAATAACTTTTATTAGTAACTCCTAGGTATCAATATTAGCAATTTTTACATGGCTATTAAACTTTCTTAAGTAAAACATTAACAGAAAGCTGATGGGGACCCTAAATGCTTCTAACAATGGACGCCCATGTCATAAAATGAGCCCATGGAATCTTGAACTAACTCCCTAACTTAGCACAACCGATTAGGAAATTTTACTGAGAAATTTTGAAATTTCTGAGAAAATCTGAAGTTCATTGAATTACTCAGAATCAATTGCTGGTGTTAAAATCTGGCCTTGATCTTTTGTATTAAAATTAATTGTTTCTCAAAATTCTAAAGAGCTATGTCATTTCTTTCCTCCTATTCAACTTTTTTTTTTAATTTTGGCAGAGGTTCCTGGGATCCATATTAACTTTATATATCACTTTCAAGTTTATAACCTTTTGCCTCTCAAATTGTTTCTTACATATAATGATAGAGTTACAGGTTTAGGGAAAAAGCAACATAGTGTTAAAAAGAGCAAGAGCTTTGGTGACAGACCTTTACCTGTAAGCTACCAAGGGCAAATTTCCTTCACCTTTCTAGAATATTCTTATATGGACTATTGTCACCTCACACAGTACAGTGAGAACCAAATGAGAAGGCATGTCCAAAGTATTTAGCAAAGTACACAGAGCACACACTAACAAATGTTAGCCATTTTCCTTTGTAGAAAGATGAAATTCAAGTTCTAAAGTAACATTCTTGTGATACTTCACTTAGTAGAATGGACTCCAGCTCCAACCAGGAAAATACAAAAAAATAAATAAGAAATAAATAAAGTTAACATTTACCTCACATAGCCCTTCACGTTGAAAAGTCTACCTTCCATAGTGGTCACACGGAAAGTAGAGTTGGCAGGTGAACTGCAGTTCCTGGTTCTCGCTCTGCTTAATTCTTTTTGGCAGGGTCACTGCTTCTCTTTACCTCATGGTACAAGCAGAGTGAAGTATCTACTCCCTTCATCAGTATTCCCAGCATGTCCTTTCACTGGCTGTCTCAAAATCTACACGTGGCCTTCTGGTCAGTGCGCTACAGTGGAAAGTGCCCTTTACTGAAAATTAGGAGAGCCCTCATCTAGTTCTGCTAATATCTTGCTGTGTAACTGGTACCAATGCTGAGTCATTTGCTCATCTGTAACATCAGGGGACTACATTCCAAGATCTTCTAAGACTATCCAAATCCAACAATCTATAGTTCTAATCTCAAACTATATTTTGCAGTTCAAATTTGTTGAGTGACAATGAAAATATGGATTTATCTAAAGATAATGGAGCTAGAACATGGTAGTATTTTCATATTATATTTATTTTTATATTTATATAAAATACATTTTATCTTATTTTTATATTCAATAAATCATTATTTGAGAAATGATGAAGGATTTTTTTCATAAGTTTTCCTTAAACATAATAATTGGTGTTCAAATTATTGCCACTTATTGTTGTGCCAAATATCATGAGTTAGATGGTTTTTATAAGCACACATACCTGCAGTGTTTGATGTAATTCCCATAAACTGCAGGAATTATACTTTCTGTAAGGATATTCCAATGCTTTCTTTTTTCAATCTTAGTATTTTAGTATTTACAGTTGAGTGTTACGTGTATTTTTTAAGTGGTAGAATTATTTTAAAAATCAACCATACTCTTAAAAATATAAAAATTATTAGTCTTTGTTTCTGGTGACAAGATTGAGAAAACATGTTTATCTAATTAGGCCACTGAGCACAAGAACCAATCACCTTATCAGGAATAGAAAAAATAAGGACATATGAATTTAGATTATGCAGGAGTAAAAACATACACAAGCAAGAATGCACATGTAACATGAGCAGAAACAGAACTTACCTAAGCAATGAATTGTCACACCCTGAGGACAGGCTTCATGTTCTCTAAGGACAGATTTAACACCCTTTTTGATAATTCATTTGGGGGTTTATCAATTTAAAAGACATTTACATATCTATTATCCTAATGTTGTAGTTTAACTACATTTCCTTTTAACTGGTTTTCCCCTAAGAAGGGAGATATTTGATTCCTACATTGGAAAGCCACTAATACAGACCTTCTCTTTTCCAGAATAATTCTAGTTCCTTTCACATTTTCCAACTTCTTAATCAAGACTTATTCTTGCCTAAAATCTCAACTCCTTCATTTCCTTCTTTATTGTAGATTACTTAAGGAGACATGGTAACGTCCAAATGATTTCCACCAGTGCATATAATAAAGTTACTGAATTTTAAAATATTATTCTCCCCTTTCCTTTGCCATTCTCCCTTCAACTCCCACACTACTCATCATGAAAACTTCCACCTGTGGAAGGAAAACTAATTTGAGAATTGGAAATACGTTATAAAATTTTCAAATTCTCTAAGACATGCGGACACCTACACACTTTTGTCTTCTTTCCTAGCTTCACAAACACAAACAGGATTTTAAAAGCTTCTCAAGAGAAAAAGCCTGAGAAATTGGACAGAGTTCTACACCACTCAAGTGTAGCCAAAAAGTTTAGTCAAGTATAGTTTAAGTATAGTATAGTAAAGTAAAGTATAGTAAAGACTATACTTTAAGTATAGTCAAAAAGTTTATACTTAAATATTCCTAAAGCTAGTTGCCAAAGAGCCTCGTGCATGACTATTTCAGGGAAACATACGTAAGGGTATAGAAACTCAGTCACAGTTCAGTCTAGAATTCCCTCTACAGATCTGAGTCCTGTTGGTTCAACCAATTACAAACAAACTTGAGAAGTCATATGGCCAAGTCCAGAAGATCACACTCAAACAGAAAATATACAGAGTTGCCTGCCCTTTTAAGAACCCTATCCAGAGAAAAACATCCATTCTACTACAAAGGAATTATGGGAGTTTTTGCAAAGGCCTTTATTGTTGTTATATTATTTTTTACTAGAAACACAAGTAAAAAACATTCTTTCTTTTTAAGCATTTTGCTGTCATGCACCACCACCTTTGTATAAGAAAGACACATTATCACAAAATGATAAAGTTGGAAAGGATCTTAAAGGTTAAGGCCTCTCAGCATCGATAATTAAAGAAAAGCCCTCTTCTCCCCACTCACTCAATTGGCATTAAAGGATTTCTACTGATGAATGAGCTGGGTGACCACCTCCACCAGGACTGGAGGTTTAAGGTTTAGAAACTGGTTCTCTATGAAGCAGTGCATGAGATTACCAAAGGAATACCTATAAAAGGACCTAGCTTTCAAATGCTGCTGGTGAAGGAAAAGGAACACTGTCTTTGAGCAAAGTTTAAAAATAGCAGTATGTTAACGCAAGGCAAATTTGTTTTATTTGAAAATGTTCCAAGTTCATATCTGTCAAGATGACATTCTTTCTACTTTGTTGGATTTTTGTTTTGTTTGGGTGAAAAAAAAATATCTCAATGATAATCACCTAAACTGGTACCTTTTAAAGACTCGTGGTTTCCTTTCTACACTAAAGGCTAATGTCTGGAAGGGGTGAGGATTAGGACAATTTTGCAACCATGTGAAGGAAAAAAATGGACATGTAAGATGAGGTGAGAAGGCTTTTCTAATCACTTCCCTAGATTCTCTCTGCTGGTCTAAAAAGGTCATCTATTCCCATGTGCCAGTCTTTATGGCTGACAATAACACAGTTTCCTTTAGTGAGTCTAAGAGCAGCTTGTAAAAGATGCACCTTCAGGGTAATCATAGCTTGCTCGGACAGGCAGAACCGTGGTCCACAGCAGTTTATAGCCCTGCCCTAAGCAAACTCAGCAGCTACCCCTTTCAGCAGAGAAGACTTCAAAACACTCAAGTGCTGCACACCGAGGTCACTCCCAGTACCCTTTACCCTTCCTCTGAGCTTCAGTGAACAAGACTGGCCCCCATTCAAGCTCCTGGATTTATCATATTAGAGATCATTTACCTTTCAGGTATGAGGCTGGGATTACCTCAGAGAATGAAAACCAAAAAGCTCTTTCAATCCTATAGATTATTTTGCCCCCCAAGTGAATGTTACTTGTTTTATAAACCCACATACACAACTAGACACATACACACAAGTGAAATAAAGAACAGAGGAAAATTACAGAAAATTTAAGTTTAAGAGCCCCCTTACAATTATAAAAACAACTTAATGGGATTTTCTTCCTCAACTGAAAGATAATTTTCTCAGCTGTTCGTTTTGCATTTCAAGGCCAGGAGGCCAAAGGGCAAAAGGTAAACCCTAAAAGCTCATCTGAAAATTATTCCTGTGGTTTATTTATAATAATGTGAGATTACATAGCATTATGAGCTGGTTTAATGCTCAGCCTCTTAGAGGAGGTTTTCAAAAAGAAAAACGGCATGAAAGATTACAGCTTACAGAGCCATAAACCTCTTTTTTTCCAAGCAGACTATAATGTAATTTTAAAATTATAGAAAAGCAAAGAAAATTAATTTTTTCTGTAGACAATGAGCTTCTAATTAAGGACGTTTTGCTTTGGGGATTTGGGTAAAGAGGGAAGAACTGGAAGAATGGGAGCAATCCTGTTAAAACAGCCTCCTCTACAAAGTGATCACAAACTTATTTTCACAGTGAATGTTTGACCAGGGTAAGTGATCTACCTCTATCTCGAGTTAAAAGTACTTATTGCAAAGAATTCTGAATTGGCAAAATAAAACATCTGGTTTATTTAACCAAGGCAACAAAAGACATGGTTTGACAGAGCCCCAACAATAAACTCTGTTTAGAATTTAAATGAACTCTCTTAGATCACTGGAAGAATAAACAGATTATAAAAATAATCATAAAAAGCCACCACCCAAGTGGCAATCAGTCTCCCAGGGCCCTGACATCATGCCCTGCTGTCACTCACCTCGAGGGCCAAGGGTCCCCAGTGGAGAGCCCTTTAGTTCCTCACAGTGGCTCCACATGCTAAGAAATTAAGCATTTTTCATTATGTGATCTGCATAACCAATAATGCCTCAAATGCACACATGGAGTATAATGTTAACAAAACAAATCCCCTTTCTATTAAAAGATAAAGACGGCTTTTTTCTGACTACTTTCTTCCATATTTATATCCCAAATACTGTGTTAAAAATGACCAGCTGGTCATGTGTTTCTCTCTGCTACTGGATGACATGCTGGGAGAGAGATAAATCCTTTTGCAAAAAGACAATAAACAAATGTACTCCAAATGTAAACTTTTCTATATTAGAAGACAAACAAAAGCAATCCCAAATTAACACTCTCAAACTTCTAAAAAAGGGAAAATATTCCATCAGAAAATTTTATAGGAGAGTTACCTGCCCATTGACCAGTTTACTGCAGTGTGATTTGATCATCACCTTCAAAGGTTAAGTTTCATAGAAAATACTGAAATATCTGACACATCTGGGAAACATGCTATTCCTTTCTGAATCAAGGAAATTACATAGGAAAGTTCTAAGTGTTACAAGAGTTAACATTTCCTCTTTTATTAATTAAAAACAGTAATTAAAAAACACTGGTAACAGAACATCATGCAGCCTTTACAGAGGTATGCTTACAAAAACTTCAGTAACATGACAAATGCTTAAAATAAACTTTAGAAGAAGCATTTATAAAGAATAAGTTTATTTTGTATAAATTACTGATTAAAAAACAACTTAAACTGTTAAGAAAATACTAAAGAGGTGATTTCTTCTTTGCTCATTATTTAAATAAATTATTCCCACAGACTTTTGAGTTTTAAAACTCAAAATTTTAATACTTGTTGGAATTATTCAGTTAATTTAATACTCATCAGAATTATTCCAAAATTTTAAATGGGAAAAATAATCCTTTATACTCATAATGAAGACAGTTTTCACCACTTCTTGATATTTATTTTTATCTCTATGCCAACTAAATATGATTTACTGAAACACTAAAAATTGAAAGAAAACTGAAGAGACTTATTGGATTCTAAGCACGACAGCTCATAACTTATTGATCAGTATTTTCAGAGACCCAGAAAGCAATTATCTGTATACACAGCTGAGTTACGATGCCTACAGGAACCAGATTATTTGCCACCTCCAAGCATTCAAATGCTCAACCTTCAAGTTTATTAAGATGACTCCATAAATGTTTCAAAACATCTAAATGAATAAGGTCAAGAAAGATTATCTACTGCTCACCTCACAGTGTCTCACTCTCTTCGGGATGGCATTTCTGACTTCCCAGCCATTGGCAAGGGAAAAATTCTAAGCCTAGGCTGGCTCTTCCTCCGAACTAGTTAATGCCCTTTGTTTCATGTGACTTGTTCCTCAGTTGAACTGAAACCAGCCAGACTGATGCTGCAAGCACCTAATTAGAATCCCTTGGAGCTAATTCAATTTAATTCAATAAATTCAATAATCCCTGAGCAAATAGATGGGGGCCATATAGGAGGAGTCATAAACACAATAAAACATCACACCTGGCTTTGGGACCTCACACAATTCCTCAGGTGAGGCGGTTTGCTTCCTGGCATAGTGTCACTAGGGGGTCAGAGCAGGTGCCTTGAGGGATCCTGGCCACAGACGAATGACTTAACAATAGCAAAAATGTAGAGAAGTTCTTGCAGGCAAGGGGAAGGGGGCTACATTTTGTGGGGCTGCAGTCTTTCTTTTGGACCCATCCACTGATCTTCAAAAAGTCAGCACAGAGTTCTACATCACTAGAGCTGAAATGGGCTCTATTTTGGGACAACATTGCTAGTGGTAACGTCACTAAAAGAAAAAGAAAATTATCCACTTTCCACTTTCCATTCAACCCTTTTTGTTGTCCTAAGGAAGATGTTAGGTCCATTTCTATTACTTCTACACATGGGTCTGGGCCAGAGACAGAAGGTAGACCAGTCACTGTCACTGCATACAGGCTTAACTGCTGGCATGAGCAAAGCACACTGAAAGTGCTGGAAGGTGCAACCAAGTCTCCCAGGAGAGACAGGGAAAGACTTCCCAGAAGAGATGCTTGAATTCAAGGTGAATCTAGAACAATGAAAAGTGCCTCCCCCAGTAAGGATTTCCCAGCCAGGCAGAGCAAACAGCTGTGTGCAGAACAGGTGCATCCAGGTGGGAGAGAATGGAGGGGCAAGTGGGAGCCGGAAGGGAAGGGGAGGGAAGGGACCAACACTGGGCAATGTCCACTTTGTGCTGTGCACTGTGCTGGATCATTTCCTTACACGACCTTTCATAACCCCCCAACCTTCTAAGGAGGTCTTTCTGTCCCACACTAAACTGCAGCTCAGTGAGGGGAAGTAACTTGCCCTAGGTCTCATAACTCATAGGTGGTCATGCTCAAATTCTCCCGTGATTTTTTAATTATCCCTGGCAATGGGATTCTTTTTTTCCAAACAAAATCTCACTTGAATCATAAATAGCCCAGATAATCAAAGTTGACTATATATTTTTAAACATCTTTGAAGGAGAGCTACTTGGGCAAGGCAGCAGATGGCAGTGGGTTCCAGAGGGAATGGAAGAGGATGCAACACATCAGAGTGGGATCCCATTCAGAGGAGCTCCGGGCAGGTCAGTTAGCCAGCCTTTCAAATGTTAAGGTCAGTTAGCAATTTCTCGAGTCATACTAGATAAACTATGGAATTAAAAGATAAAAACCAAACAAATCTTTCAGGTCCCCCTATACTTAAATTTTTCACTTTTCATTCCATAAACTTTTTATATGTGCATCTCAACAGAAAAAATTAAGATAGTGTCCACTTGTCCAGGTGTAGTATTAATCCATCACGTCTGTCTGCCCTGATACAAGGCAACTGTGGGTCTGTCCTCAATGCTCCAAAGTTGCCACAAGAAGATGGCTGACATTCTCAGAACACTGTACTTGGAAAAAGGTTAGTAGAATCTTCAGCACAGTAACCCAAGGCCGGTAGTTGTACTTCACTCTACTTCTCACTTTACATACATATCCAAGGAGAAGTCAACTTCTACAAATACTTATAAAAGTCTCCTCTGAACAGGAAAATAGCCCCAGGCACCTCCTCAAGGGTCATCTTCAGAAAAGTTCACCCAAAGGCACAGATTTGGGGAAAAAATTTTTTTTTTCTTTTTCGTTGGGGGCAGGCAAGAGATCAGGCAAGATCATCAAATACAGCGAGCAGTATCTGGCATAGCTTTTTACGAGATGTTACCAATGAAGGTCTTCTGTTACTGATGGACTTTTATACCAGGACAGGTAAGACCACTGACAAGTTCCCCTTCTAAGCATTCAAGTAAGAAGAGAAAGGGGTCAAAGGACTGACTGAAGGCTTCATACTGAACAGTAGACCTTAGTTAGCAGTCTTGTGCTAACTCCCAAAAGACTCAAAATCCAGGAGAGTTCTCATTTTATACTTTTAAAAAATTATAATTTAAGAGAGTACTATGCACATAGAAACCACAATTAAGTGCTATGATAACTTCATTTTATAAATTATTTCTGAATCTTAATTTTTATTATAAAAATATTTAACCCTTTGCACTCGCTTGCTTTTTCTCGATTCCTTTATTCTACTATTTAATTTTTTGAATACCCCAGATTTTACAAAGCACAGCAGTAGAATAAAAAACTGGAGTTTCTTTTCATACAAACTTATTTATTTGGATTTTTTTATATTTCAAATTATTGATACATTCAAAGAGTAATTTTAATCTCTATAATATTTACTAACCGTGTCGAGTCACACTTGACATCCAAGTTCAAAAGTTAAAAATGAAAACATTATATTAGAAGAATAGAGAAAATGTAAAATAAATGTACTTAATTACCTCTAATTTGACAACACTCACGCAAGGCTGATTTTCAGTTTTTCTGCATTTGTTTCATGCACTGCTGGTGACTCTTCACTGTGTCTTTCCCTGTTGGAAAATAAGAGCAAGGATATGATGCTCCCTCAGGGTCCACCATCAGTACAGAATGGGCTAAGCTGAGCTCCCAAACAGACAGGCTAAATGCAACCTCCAATAGCAGGTTTCTTTTCTCTTCAATTTTAATGAGCTAAAATGCATTCATAATAAAAGCCAGGGTAATCCTCAGAGTCTTCTGCCAGCTGTTCAAGCACTCGTCTTTTAAATTATATACTCTCCTTATAGTGCCCTGGCAAATAAATGCTCTACTTAGAATAGCTTAAACTTCCACTTGTGTTTTTTAAAACATCTATCATAAAAATAATATATGACCTAGTAGTAAACCTGCAAATGCTTTAAAAAGTATAAAGACCTACTAAACAGAAAGGCAGCAGTGGAGTTGATAGTAGGAATAAATTAGTCATAGGCATGATCATGAAGTTGACCTTCAGATTGCTATTCTATCACTATTTTATTGTGAATGTATGACTCGTTCTGTTCTAACAGCATCAACAACTATGACATGAAATTTCAAGAAAAAGATTTTCAGTAATTTCTAAGCCATTTCACCCAAAAGTTTGAAAGCTATGCTACATAAGGGCTACACTGGTAGATTAAATTGGAAAAAGAAATTGAACCCGAGTCTTCAGAAAGGGCTCAGTAAGGACCATGTGCAAACAGAACTTTATCACTAACATCATCAGCAACATCACACTCCAGCTTTTTTTCCTACTTCTAGGGCTGCTATTTCGTATGCTCTCCCACCCCGCTGAAATGCAGGAGTTCCCAAAGCTTGCTCCTAAGCCCCCCACTTTGCTCAATCTCTTTTTACTCCGTGGCTTTATTGCCAACTACACACTAATGAGTCTCCAATTTATGTTTCCATTCCAAACTTCTTATCTGTGGTCCACACCCATCTGTCCAAATGTCTTCTTCCCCCCTATGATGTCTCATGGGCATCTCAAATTTAATGTGTCCCAAACTGAACTCATGATCTGAACTTAGCAAAAGGCTTCCTCATCTATGCAAGTGCTACCACCACCCATCTACTTGTTCAAGCCCAAATCTTGTTGTCTTCTGGACCACAATTTCCCCGTGGGCTTGCAGTTACCAATGTCTGCTGGTGCTGTCTGCAAAACCTCTGCCTACTCTGTCCACTTGGCTCCAGCACCACTGCCACCGTCAACCGTAGGCCCTGTTATCTCTTCCTTCACACATTGTCACCTCCCAACCCCCTCACCACAAAACTGCCATGGTGGCACTAACCGTAAACCAGTTTATGTCATTCCTCTTTTTCACTAGCCTTGTGTTGCTCTTAGGATCGAGTATCAACTGTTACCGTCGCCATCGCGGCACTACATGATGGGCCCTTCCCCAGACAATAACCTCTCTCTTTCCCCCGCTCTTTATGATCCAGTAACATGCCTTTCTTTCTGTTCCTCAAAAACACCAAAGTCCTTCCTTCCTCAGCCTTTCCTCATGGCATTTCCTCTCTGTCATTTACCTTCTCCAGACTACCTGCTCTGGTCTCTGGTCCCATCTTAGCAGATACTTCCTGGGGAAGCATCCTCTAGTCATCTTCATGGCACTAATCACATGTATCATGTTGTTATTGATGGTTACCAGTGTTATTTATGCGCTCACTAACAGATTATAGGTTCCTTTGCCCCTCTGTTCATAGTCTTTCTCCAGGATCACACACACTTAGTGCCAGGAACACAGTAGGTCTACATAAATGTCAATTGACCAAATGAATGCTGCTTCTAAGGAAGCTTTCTGAGCATGCTCCAAGTGTCCAACTTAGACGGCCGTGGCTCTTATCGGGTGGCTAATTCCAGTTCAAATCTCACAGCTCTTCTTTTCCTTAACACATGTGTCACCCACATTACTCAAGAACCACGACTAGAAGGAAAAAGGCCTGGATTTTAATCCTGTATCCGCACCTCACTTAGTAAGTGGGCTTCAGAAAAGTGAACTGTCTTTCTGGATCTCAGAGTTTTCACTGTTGTCTAAAAAATGCTCTTCACAGCTCTCATACTCTGATTCTGTGAATTCACCCCATTTTTAATGCACAACAAAATTTTGTTCACACCTGCTATGGTTTGAATGTGTCCCCCTAAGTTCATATGTTGAAAACTTGATCCTCAATGCAACAATGTTGGGAGGTGGTGCCTTTAAGAGGTGATTAGGGCTCTGCTCTCATGGATGGGTGAATGCTGCTATCACAGTAGTGGGTTAGTTATTGCAGGAATGGGTTCTTCATAACAAGGATGAGTTCTGCCCCCTAATTCTCTCATGCCCACATGCTCCCTTGCTCTTCCACCTTGCACCATCGGATGATGCAACAAGAAGGCCCTCACCAGATGCCAACATCTTGATATTGGACTTCCCAGCCTCCAGAACTGTGAGACACAAATTTCTGTTCTTTATGAATTACCTAGTCCGTGGTATTCTGTTATAGCAACACAAAACAAACTAAGACACATCCAAAGTAAAACATCTCCCACTTGGCTTTGCAATTCTCCTGGCTATTCCTGCTTCAAGGTCTTTATATCCGTGTCACTTTCATTTGACCATATGATTTCTAAGAACATTGAATGAGAGTTCAGGCCCATCAGACAGATACAGACACCTGGGCTTCCACACACTGAATATTTCCTTCTGAAACTAGTAATGACCGTGAGGACAGGGCCCAGCAAAGCCCACACCATAGGTTAGGATTCCAGCAGGTGCTTCCCACGTTACTCAGAGTAAATCCAAAATTTCCTCGTGGTCCTAAGGCCCTATAGGAGCGCCGCTTTGCTCTAATCACACTGGCCTCTATGCCACGCACACATTCCAAGCCCACTCCCACCTCACACGCTGCCTCTCAGGCCATTTGCATCTCCTATACCCCCACCTGGCACACCCCTCCCTATACCTTCCAATGGCTTCTCCCCTCACTTCATTCTGGACTCTGCTCAAATGTCAGACTCTCAGAGGGGCCTTCCTTGACCATGTTACACTGCCTGCATCCTAATTGCTCCCAGTCCCTGGGCCCTGCTTTACTTTTCTTATTATTATTCACCACAACAAATTACATGTGTGCTATCTGTCTCCTCCAGCTGGAATATAAGGTTCATAAAGGCTGAAATTTTGTTTTGTTTCCTGTTACATTTCCAGTGCCCAAAATAGTACATGTTAAGTACACAGAAAATATTTATTAAAGGAATAAGTGAGTGATGCTCTACTGGGAACCAAGAAAACTGCAGGATTGAGACTCTCCCAATCCAAAGCTGCAGGAGTGTGTGAAGGTCAGGGCAGGGTGGCGGAGCAGCTGAGGGGACTGTACCCCAAGGCAAAAGAGGCCAGGTGCAGTCCCACGTGCAGGAGGCTGAAGAAGGGAGGGCCGGGTTCATGGGGCTGCAGGTACAGATGTGTCCCGGGGGCCTGTTAGCCCATCTCCTGACAAATGAGCAGATGAGCCTCTGGCAGGTGGGGCAGGAGAACAGGGAATGCCCCAGGCGGTTTGTGTAGAAATGAGAATCAGGACGCAGGTGGCCCTGTTGCCTACAGATGGATGGCAAGTGCTACTTTTTTCATCTTTGTCTTCGTTTTTGTAATCTGTTAAAATCACTTAACTAAATTCCAAATTTAAGGCATTTGTGAAATAATTCATGATTTGACTCACTACTGTCCCTCTCCCCAACATTAGACTCAGGGAATGCCATGTATCATATTATTTCAAAACTCTTCCCCTTGCTCTAAGTGCCCGATGGTTTTCTAGCCTGAGAGTTCCTTGAGAGAAGCCTATTATGCCCTGGCACTTGCTCTTGATAATGTCTGATGATTTAATAAATATATTTTGAATATAACTCCTGGAACACACTGAGCTAAATAGTCATTAGCAAGCATCACTAAAATTATATGCTGTTATTGTCTTATAACCAACTATGCAGTGTTGGAAGAAAAGTTCTGAATAGAGATTAGTTCAAGAATTGGGAATCTCACAAAATAAATGAGGAATTTGCACATGTCAAGTAAGGTGTGCTAAGACCAAGTGAAGCCATGGAAATCTTCATCTAAACTGTGGACTTTCCAGAGATTTCTACCTGTACTAGGAGAAAGAATTGTATGCAAGAAAGATGATTACACCTATGTATTATTTTTTTATTTTTAATAATTCAGTTTTTAACATTTGGAATACAACTTTAAAACTGCTATTTAAAGTATGGTTAACATCTCAGTCTGGTCAAAGAAGTGGTTGGTCTTTTCATTAAAAATACTGTGTCTTAAATGTGATTTTATATCCTAGGGTAATTTTTTTCTCACAATATAGAATGTTTGATATAATTAATTCAGCAACATTTACTAAATGCATACAATAGACAAGTCACTATGCCAGGCACAGTTCAAAAATATAAGCTTCATATAACAAAAAACTCTGTGGTGGACTTACTAAGGTATGCATATTCTACTGAGATTTATATTTATTTACTTATTAACTATATTTATATATTGTACTTATATTAAGACCCCTTTGAAGGGGGACACACTGTATATGGAATGTCTTTGGCACATGGTGACATATGGTGTATCTTGAGCATAACTACACAGGGAGTTTCTAACATGAATTGCTGTTTTTGCTCCCAAGGCCAGTGGCATCATTACCATGAAATACTACTTTGCATTCTTAATCTCAGCTCCTATTTTTAATAAATGACCTCTAACATCATGCTTCAAAAGAACAACCTTCTAATAGCCTTCCAGTGCACTAGGAATAAAATCTATCCTACTCTCCTCTTTCCCAAATGTCCGAGACTGGCTCCTCATTATCTTGCAAGTCTCAGCTCAAATGCCTCAACTGTAGAGAGGTCTTCCCTGACCATCTGATCTAAGAAAGCCGGAGCACTCTCTACAACATCAGATTCCTTGACCTCACTCATAGCACTTTTACTGCCTGAAATTGCCTTGCTTGTTTACGCATTTACCATCTGTCTGTTCCACCTACAATGTGAGCTCCACCACAGCCTTTGTTTTGATCCCTATCCAATCCTCAGCTACCAGCCCATAAGATATATTGAGTTCCTCATTAATTAATAAATTTTCTCCTGAGCCAAGTTTACTTTTTTATGTTATGAGAGCTTTGACATGCCTTATCCATAAGCAAATAATAAATGCATAGGTCATGCCTTCCTACACAGTGTTCTGCATTACTGCTGTGTAAGAAGACATGTTTCACATTTGACAAAATGAGTCACAAGTGTAATTGAACAGTAACTACTGAATAAATCTCCCTACATAATTACTTGTTGAACCAATAAATGAAAATAATTTTGTTCTCAATTATCAACTGATATTCATAATAAAGAATGGAGTTACAACAATATAATAATATTCTCCTTCAACTTTTAGAAGAAAACCAAACTTTTTTATTTTAGTTATGAATTATTTTTGTGGATAAATAGTAGTTGTGGAAAAACTGAAATTGGCACTCAGAAACCACCTCAAATTGACTGTTATAGTAAGTTCAAGAGTTCCCTTGTGGTCTCCAGCAGTGTTTTTGGACAACAAAAAATCCTAAGGAGGTTTAAGGAAGATCCAAATTTTTCCTTCTTCTGGAATAAGTCAAAGGTCATCACTATGACAACTAGATACTATGATGTGGTTGGCTTTTCTTTGGAAAAGAGAGTAAAATCAAAAGGTCCGAAATTCAGGACCTTTGTTTGTTTGATTCTGGGGAATCAGTGATAATAGAACAGAGGTTCTCGAGGGAGAAAATCTCAAGCATTTTCACATCCTACCTCCCAGCACAACCTGGTCCTGGGTCCCCTGCTGAGGACACAGCCACGGAAAGAACAGGTGCAGGCCTGCCCTCGCCTGTGCACAAGGCCAGCTAAGCACAACCTGAGCACAACGCCAGCTATAGTTAAGAACCTTCCATGACCACTGGGACCTGATCTCTGAGGCTACAGAGGGGGAGCTGTCAGAGGGCTAGCTCTGCAAAGTGGGGCTCTCTCCCTGCACCACCTGCAATTGCAGGTTGTTCCACTCTAGGGTCTGAAGAGTCCTCTCACAGGATAACATTGGCATTCAAGAAAATCATTCACAAGCTAATTTTCTCTCTGTAAATGGGCCCCGACCTGCATACTCAGGAACCCTTGTAAATAGACTTTTTCAATGGAGTGAATGGCTTGCCACAATATTTGATCTATCTACATTCTAGAAGAGAGTTTTTGGTAATAAAGGAACAAGATCAACAGTAAGCATAAACTATTCTTCACTTTGAAATGGGAGCTTTTCTTATTTAAAAACAAAAAATAGCTAGTGAGGGCACAGTGAGGGTAGTTTCACGCACTGTCAGTTACAACTTCACTTTTTGTGAAAATCAGTTTGTCACTACGTACCAAGAACCTTAAAATGCTTACACCCTTTTAACCAGGAATTACCCTTCCATGAATCTTGCTTAAGAATTAACCCGATACAAATATATAAAATGGAACACAAATAAATTTGTAACCTCTATTAAAAAGTAATCTGTAATTTGAACAAAAATTAAAGTGCCATTTATGATACCAAATATTTGGAAATTTCCTAAAGTTCTAATATTAAGGGAATAGTTAATAAATTATGATATATCTATGTAATCCAATATTATACAGACATTAATGAAGCTTTCCTAGAAGCTGGAAAATATTTAGGACATAAAGTTAAGCAAATAGATAAGGTTGTAATATGTTATTAACTATGTGAAAAAAATTATTATAAATAAGGAGGAAGAACATGCCAAAATGTTACGGGGCACCTTTGGGTTATAGGATTATAGGCAAATTTTCTCCCTGACTTTTTATACTTAATGTATTTTCCAAAGTTTGTATTGGGAGCATGTATTGCTTTATGATTAGAAATAATAACCTCTGCAGAAATGCTAAGTAACTCTACTGTATTACAAATTCTCCCACATGTATGTTCGCTGAGCCAGCTAACTCACTGTGCCAGGGAAGCCAAAATTTGTGTCCCTCCTATGCCAACGTCAGCTTAGAGAGAGTATTGAAATTCTTCAGATTCACCCTAAATGTAAGCCCAAAGATGCTGATTCTTACAAGGAAAATATTTTCTTTTCTCCCCAGCAGCTGCTAATCTATCAACACCTCTGTGATTCACTCTCTGTTTGCAAAAGAGCCTTCTCCTTCTCAGCAGTACTTTTGTTTCATGATTCTCTAATATTTTTTTCATATCTCTACCAGCTTTATTTCAATGTATTACCACCATGTGTTTACATCTGGCTCTATTATTAGGAGACCAGATCTCTACCCTCAAGAATCTCATAATATAATGGGAACAAAAACATGAACATTGGCCCCCAAAATGACCAAACATCCCCCAAGTCTGGCTGATATGAGTAAATGAGGCCTCTTTATCAACAATAGCATTAGCCTCCCTTGTCTTGTCTCCTTCTAGATAATATTTATTAACATAAAAAAAAATCTTAGGATTGCTCCTACTTCAATCCAGAGCAAAGCCCTGCTTCTTTAAACCCTCTCCCAAATCACTTAACACAAGCGCAAATCCTATAACTCATTGCTAGCACTCCCTTACTGAGACATCCCATGTTTCCTTTAGTGTTCATTCTCCCTCACTGTAATGAGTAGCAAAGGCAACTTGTTCAACTATAGGTGAAGGTCCTGGTGGTCTCTGGCTGGAAGGCATTGATAAGTTCTTGGTTCTACCTGGAATGCCCTCTCTCCTCTCTGCCCATACGTATTCACCAGAACTCACCTCCTCCTTGGAAGCCTCCCCAGTTGGCCTTAGGCATTTTAGATGGTTCTATTCCTGTTAGTCTCCATAACATTTATGTTCAACTGCTACTGTTAGGTCTGGATTTCATAACACTAGCTAATACTATCATCTTGATTACTTTCTAAAAGAACCTTCCAACTCTGAAATCATATTATTCTGTTGTGGTGTTTTAAAAGTTTTATACATGGTTATTTTACCTCCCCAAATAGACATGAGATTCTCACAAATATGTCTATTTTCATATATTTTCTCATTCCTCTTCCAAGCATACATATATACACAGTCTATTGCATATATATCCAGCCATATATGTAAGCAGATATAAATTTGACCTTGAATTTGTCAGGGAAGGATATGATGTCACTCACATCCCATTAGTAACTGTTTCATTTAGAGCATCTTCAAGAATAGACCTTTATAGCTACAGAGTGTTCCATGAACCAACTACATTCAGCATGTGCTTGTGCACGCTCTCTCTTCCTCCCTATATTGATCTATTTCTTATTTTTCATAGTTCAGGGCAGAGTACCTGTATATATAAAGGTAAATTCAGGCCGTGGCAGCTGGCAGAGGTCCCTTCTTCTTAACTGAAATCAGTGAATAAAATTAAGCCCTCCGAACATCTGCCTTGCTGACGTATCTATCCCAAGCAAAGACAGAGATCCTGCACTGAATATGGGGGTGGGGGCCTACTAGATTACTAAATTTTCTGCCAAAGCCGGCTATAATCCTGCTAGACAACTCTCTTCAGATGGCCTGCCCTTATCTCCCACTCGGATGTCTAACAGTGAGCCTACTGTCTTCCTTCACAGCCACATGCCCCTGCTCACTTCCCCATTCCCATCACTCAGACTCGAAAGTGACCCTGTCCTGTTAGAACCCAGGTAACTCCCTGAAGATTCAGGTTGGGTTGAGCTCTGGATGCAGCTAGATGTGGGTTCCAAGCCAGCTCCTTCACCTTCCAACGAAGGCTCTAGGAGCTCAGGCAAGTAATTTAACCTCTCTGAGCTTCCCTTGCCTGGCTCAGAAAAATGGGGGCATACTATTTACCCTTCCAGGACTCTAAAGAAGCCTCGGTGAGATTATGTTCCTAAGGCACAAGGCAGGCACTCTGCAAATGTTAGCTCGTCTTTCCCTGATAGTGCCTGACAACTGATAGAATCCTGTCTCCCTCTGAGAAGTGGCCCATTCCATAATCTTATTGACTTACTCCAGGAAGGATATTTAAAGCCAGGGCAGATGGTAGAGTTCCTGTTCTCAGATCAACAATTCACCAGTTCTATTGATCTGCCCATCTGTTTGACTCCCTGATATTGTGTCCATTCCCCTTCCTTACTATACCCCAACCCCCAAACCTGGAATCTACGCAGGTGACATTCTTTCCTCGGGTCGTATCTTGGCACTCTTGTCCAGCTTGGCTCTGAGCACCTTTGCCCTAATTACCTCTATTCTGTGCTTTCTATCTGACTTGGACCTCTGATACCTTGGTTGCCTAGGAGAAGGGCCAATCTTGAGCCTGTCCTTCAGTTTGTCCTGATATGGTGGATTCTGACCTTGGGCTTGAGATATTGTGCTTCAATTACAGCTCTACCACTTAAGGACCTCATAATCTTTTTTTTCTTTTTTTTGAGACAGAGTCTTGCTCTGTTGCCCAGGCTAGAGTGCTGTGACATCACCTAGCTCACAGCAACCTCATACTCCCAGGCTCAAGCGATCATCCTACCTCAGCCTCCCAAGTAGGTTGGACTACAGGTGCACATCACCAAGCCTGGCTAATTTTTCTATCTTTAGTAGTGATGGAGTCTTGCTCTTCCTCAGGCTGGTCTTGAATTTCTGAGCTCAAGCGATCCCTCTGCCTTGACCTCCCAGATTGGTAGGATTACAACTGTGAGACACCATGCTCATCCAAGGACCTCATAATCTTAAATAAGTTATTTGCTTCCCTAACTTTCAGTTTTCTTCCCTTAAAGGGCTATTATGAGGTTTAAATAATATAATGAATTAAAACATGCAACATGGACCTGTCATACTAAGTAGGTCCTCAATAAACGTCAGTTCCACACATGCCCCTAGGACTCCTTTCTACACAATCCAGCTACTGTCACTCTGTCGACCATGCACAGCCATTTCACCTGTGGGTCCAGGCTGTCTTCCTTATCTGGTCCCTTCTGATCCATTTCATTTCACAAACTCTTCTGTCAACACAGATGCTCCTTCACTCTGACATATAACCTCACCAGATTTCATATTATTGCTCACACATTCTTGCTGCCAATACTCTAATTGGAGACTTATCCCTCCTAAGTGAGAACCCTGACTTATGTCTGCTGCTCCCCTCTGCCAATCTCCAACAAACCCAGAGAACTGCATGAATAATAGTTATGTCTTCATCACTTCACTTCCCTGTTCAAACTTTCGCTGACTCTACAACGGCCGAAGTGAAAAAAAGGTCTCCAATCTCATGATCACCAGATAAGCAAGGTTTTTGAAACGAAATCCCTGGGCTGAAAATAAGGAGCAGGGATATCTGCTAAAAGTACACACATATGGATAAATAGTGGGTTCTCATTCAATAATATTCCAGAAACCATACTCCTTTTGGCAAAGTTTAGACTTGAGAGCATGTCATCACTGGGCTTCACCTTGGTTGAGAGGCAGGTCCCACTTCTAGAATTTGCATGGCCTTAGGCACCTGAGCTGTATCCATGTGCAGACTCCACACCATTGTACAAGGGCTATCCCAAAAAAGGAGGCAGCAATTATTCCCGATAATGGACATGCTGTTTTTGATTGGCAGCATCATTTGCTTGGGAGAAACACACCTCTATGTGACAGAACTGCCCATCATGGTGCCTTTTCCTTATCCTACTGCCACATACACACAGAGCTGGGCACCAAGACAATCAAAGGGGCACTCTGCTAGATTTAATGACACTGAGCAGGACCAATCAGAGCCCTTCAAGAAGATTTATATAAATGAGACCTGAGGCCAGGTACAGTGGCTCTTGCCTGTAATCCCAGCACTTTGGGAGGCCGAGGCAGAAGGAGCACTTGAGCCCAGGAGTTGGAGATTGCAGTGAGCTATGATTGCACCACTGCACTCCAGCCTGGGTGACAGAGCGAGACCCGATTCTGTTTCTAAAAAAATAAAAAATTAAAATTAAAAATAATAAAGAAATAAATGGGACCTGGAAGGGACAGGACCTCTCTTTCTCATGTATCAAAAGCCTGGGAATGTAGGCTTAGAACTACCCACAGTCACCTTTCTCCCTACACAAAAAAAGGGCCTCAAGCATAAAGCTGAGCTGCAGAGAGGTAAAGCTGAGAAACGGGGGCACAGAGAAGGAACCCTGACAAAGTGGTGTGAGTCTCTGGGTTCCAGCCATGACTGGTGCAAGTCCCACCTTTGGACGTTCCAGTCACATGAGCCAATAAATCCTTTTTTGCTTAACCCACTTAAATGTAGATTCTTCACATATGCAATCAAATGAATCCTAAGTAACTCTCTTCCACAGGAACACAGGGTGGGGTGGTGGTCGAGGGACTTCTTCTCTATCCTTGGTGCACTTACTGCTCAGGGTGGAGTGAAGAGAGAGCTGCAGGAAGGAAGGTAAAGATCCACATCTTCACACCTTGATACACTCCTACGCCTTCCATGTAATTTCATTTCTGGTGGCAAAGTTTCCAAAGCACAACTTGCTACTAGAACACATCTCATCAATTAATAATGCAATGGCCCCAGAATCCTCACCTTTATATGAGAAGTAGATATTTCCTTTTTCCAGTTGCACTCAAAGCTCTTGTAAGAGTCTTATCAATGACTATGCGATCTTCAAATCCCCAGAATTCCTGCTTCCTTCTGGGGAAGGGGAAGGAAGTGGGTGGGGAGAAAGAACAGAACAGGAGCAATCAGAACAAACATCGGTCATCAGAATTCAAGATTCAGGAGGTAACCTATATTTTCACTCAGAAATTCAACCTCAACCAAAATCTGAGGCTCGCTCTCTCTCTCTCTCTCTCTCTCTCTCTCTCCCCCTCCCTCCTTTACTTAGGTTTCCAAATCATGCTTCAGCTTTCTCCTATCTCTACAAATTCTGCAGAAAGGCATTGGAGCATATTGGCACAAACATGCTTTGCAGTATTAGTGCTGGTTTCATCACCTTTCTGCTCTAATTCGCCGAGAGTTGTTATAGAAATCAATTGCCTTTATTTGTGAAAATTCATGGAAAACCATCAAGCACTAAGTGAAAGTTGACATTTATTATTTTATTATGTTTTGCCCATTCAGATAATCAGTGATGGGCCAGATCTCTTTTACTTCCATTATCATAGCCATTGCCCTTTTCCTGTACCTAACAAGGCCTGGAGCCTGTCTTCCTCCAACTGAAACCTACAAACCACCCTCCCACACACACATTTCTCCCTTTCCTTATTTCTGCCAGAACACATCATGCAGCATTTTAAAAAGAAAGAACATAAAGATCATCCGCTGAAAGCCCTTGTTTTACAGATGAGGGCACCAAGGACCAGAAAGGCCACATAATAAGTGGCTCAGTAGAGATGACAACTTTTCATCCAGTGCCCTTTGCAACCCCCCATACTGTTCCCCAGGCTGCACCAGTCCCCTGGTGCCCACGGACCACCGCAGCTGCTAGGTGATCTGTGGCACATTTACCAGTCCCTTCCCCACCAGCCTATAAGCTCTCATAGGAGAGGCTTGAGGGGTGTCTGTCGGCCTGCATGGCACCTCAACAAATGCTCATCCATGTTTTCTGAGCGCTCGGGCACATATCACATCCTAGCAGATAAAATGTATCTTAAGTTCAGGAATAAGTGGATTCACTTGACTAAACTGCAAATTATATATTCCTTAATAAAACAATGGGTCCATCTCATTGCAGGTGTGTTTTTCTGTTTCCACATAAGTTCTTTTTCCAAATGTGTTTTGTTTAACCAAGACTCCCCCATCCTGGCTCCTATTTAGGGAGAATAATACTATATGAAATTTATTTTTAAATTGCCTCCTCTTTTAAATTCTACATTCTGTTTGATAAGTAATGTACATTACTGATGACTTATTTTTTTTTTATCTTCTGCTAATCTTGTTTAGGAAATGTAAAATGTGACATTTGCTTTTATGTTTCTTCTTGTCTACCTTCCTAAGCTAAATATGAATTTCTTTTCCATTATGCTAAGAGTCATGATGGGAAGGAGAGGATTTAACCAATCAGTCTGGATTCACTCCCCTTATATGTCAGTAGTTATCTTTCTCTGTCCAATGAGCTGTTGTCAAAATTCTGAAACTACACGAAGTCCAAATATAGCAATCTAACTCTTAGAGCATTCAAAGGCTTCACTAAAAATTCCTCTAAGTTAAAATAACGAGTGCAGCCATCCTTCCTGACAATGATCTTTCCTGAAGAATCTCTTCTGATGATGAATGTCTTTTGCATACTACAAGCATTTACCTAGACCTACCTCTGAAGCAACAGGTGAAGCCTTTCTGTGCTAACTGTCTGAAAACTATACACAGAGACTTCCCACAAAGCAATTCTCTCTCTCTTTACCGAAGGCTTTCCCAGCCTAGATACAAAGCCAATTATAACCAGGGTTACAAATTATAGCTAAATTATCTCATAATTATGAGCTCTTTAGTAGGGCTTCATTAAAGAAAAATCATTCTCAATACTTCAGTATATATTTTTATGAGTGAAAAAAATCTAATAACATTAAATTGTTAAAACATTTAACTATAGCTTCCACTTAATGGAAGCATTATTTCCTGGTCAGAGGGACTCCTATTCTTCACTTGAGCTGTTTAAAAAGCATGAAACCACAATAGGAGGCTCCTACATGGGTAAACAGTAATGGGCAAATAAAACAAGATTCAAAAAGTTTCCAAATGTAGCCTACTTTTTACAAAATAGTAATATGCTCTAGCATCGGTAGCCAAATAACAAACTGAAGGTCATCTTAGAAGTATTTCCATAATGCAAGAAATGACAATTAAACAGCTTTCACAAATACTGGTAATCTTTATGCATAAAGCACTACAGAAAGTATGCCTCTCAACTGTGTTTGATTGCAAAACAGAGTTCAATATTCTTTCTGCCAAATAACAATATTTATTGCTTCTTGATATGTTTTCTACGCGGTTGTCTTTAAGTACTTTCGAAGGTCTTCAGAAGAAAGGACAAGATTTGAGACACTTTAGTCCATCCTATTTAGTTTTGAAATACACTAGACTAAGGTGTACAGGAACTGATTCCAATTAGTCAATTACATATATGTAAGGCATCTGCTTTTCTCTCTGACATTACCAATGCTTGATATTGAACAATGAATTGTTTTTATTATACACACACACACACACACTTCTCTAAATCAAAGAGCAGTAAATACACACAGAGAGCTTGCGCCCACACAATGTGAAATGTTGCCTTGGACAATTAATTGTCGCAAAAGAATGATTAATGAAGCAATCTTGCAAGCCCTCGGTCCTTCCTCTTAAGGACAGACTGCACAGGGGGAAGAGTGGTGCTGAATTTTGCACATAATTGCTTCGCCCCTCCATTTTGCCTATGCAGATACTACCGCACACAGACACTGCTTCAGGAAACCCCGGCCGCACTTTGCTCTACCATGAATTCGCGCCGCGGACGTCTTCACGGAGAACGCTGACTCTGGAGCCGAGACAAAGGAGGGTGTTGCTTGGAGAAGCCCAGCCGGGCGCTCCCAGACTCGGTTCTCCGAGGCTGCCCCGCGCGGCTTGTCCTGCGCCCCGGGGACCGAGGAGTCCGGAACCGAGGGCGGACTTGGTCTGTTTCCCAAACTTCAGGACTCCGTGTTTACCCTAACTCCGGAGGCTGAAGCGGAGCGGAGGGGGCGCGCTGAAGCAGCGCGGGTTCCGGCCGCGGCGGGTGCCCAGCCAGCCCTGCGCCGCGGCCCCGTTTCCTCCCCTCTCACCTGTCGGGAGCGCCGGGCCTCGCGGCTCGGGCCGCCTCTCCCGCCGTCACTCGCGGCTCCCACTCCGGCAGCTGCCGGGACGGCAGCGCGTCCCAGAGGCGCGAGGAGGCGGCGGGGTCCCCGGCGTCAGCGGGAACCTCGGCAGCCGCGGGCGGCCGCGCTCTCGCTCCCCATCCTGGCGGGGCTCGGGCGGCCGACGCGGCGCGGCCCCCGCGGGCGATGAGTCAGGCGAGGGGGCGGGCGGAGGGGGCGGGGGCGCCCCTATCCCCGCGCCGGGCGGGCGCGGGCGGCCTCGGGGCGGGGGGCGCGTGGCCGCCTGTGCCCGCCGCGGGCTGCGGGGCGGCCGGCCGCCGCCATCGGGCGCGCAGAGCCCGAGCGCTCCTGCCCTCGGAGGGCGCCGGGCGCCGCGAGCCGGGCAGGGCAAGGGACCCGCAGCTTCGGCGTCGCCGCCGCCGCACCCAAGAAGGACAAAAGGGCCCGGGTGCTAGCAGGGGAAAAGTTTTCTGCAGGGCTCCAGACGGATCCCAGCCCCGAAGCGCCCAATGAGGCGGATTGGGGGCGGGGGCGGGGCGGGCTTCCCGGAGCGTCGCGGAGCGGTAGGGACCCCGGACCGTGTCGACCTCGCCGCCGCCCCAGACCCGTGGGAACGCCCCCGGCCCTGCCGCCCCCCTCCGTCTGGAGGACGCAGACAGGATCCGCTCCTTCCCCTCCAGGACCCCCAAACCGGCCGATCCGCGCCACGGCCACAAAGTTGCACTTCCAGAACCTGTCACCCGCGGACAAAACCCGTCACTGGAAACAAAGTGCCTGCTTGCAGGCGCGCTTCTCCGGGCTGCAAGGCCGGCGCGAGGAAACCGACACGCCCACCCGCGGGCGCGCCCGCAGCTACAGGGGGACCCCGGGGTCCGGAGCCAGGGACCCTGGCTCCACCGCTCGTCCGCGGCAGTGGGGGCGCCCGGGTCGACTCGGGGTTTTCGCGGAGCAGGCGCCGCAGGACCCCGGGCTCCACGCCCCTCCGACGCTTTCTAATCGGATGCCGCCCGGGCGGGTCGGGGTCCCCCTGGCGGGCTGCGCGGGCGCTGCGCGAGCGGAACCAGCCCGGCCCGGAGGAGACGCGGCCAAGGCCCGCTCTGTGGGCCCGGCTCCGGGGAGCCCCGCGGATTAGCCGCGCCCCGCCCACGTCCCCGGGAAAGGGACTCCGGGACAGTAGTTTAGGGGTCAAGGATCGTGGCCAGGGGCTCGTGCAGAAGCGATCTGGATCTCTGAGGGCTTCGATTCAATTCCAAACATCAAAACCAACGAAGGGTTCAAGTTACTCCCCCTTGCCCTCAAACGTCCAGTGAGTGGAGACTGTGTCACGTTCGGAGAGTAAAATAGGATAGATACCTCTGATTTGGCAGAAACAGAAGTGATGACTGAATACATGAAAGTCAATTCAGTAAGTAAAGTTTCATGTAAAACTCAGACTACAGGATGTTCCAACCACCGCCCAGACATGTGCAGAGCAACCGGCCCCCTGCTCTGGGGTGGTGACATACCTGTGTGTCTGTCCCCTGCATGTGTTTTAAGTGGTGGACTTAGAAGGCAAGTATGGTGTTCTGTTGCAGTGTATTTGTGTATTTCAGTGTATAATCGGCCTGTTGATCTATTTTCAAGAAAAGTTGGTTTCTGGGGCTAGAAAATGTATCCGTCAGAAAGAGAGAGAGAGCGCCATGAAAAATATTCCACATTAAAAAAAAATCTGGGAAATCAAATATGGCACCAAGGAGAGACTGTAGAAATGGCTTTCCTGTGATACAATCTTCCTGAGTTTAGAGATTGGGCACTTTTAGTAGAAATGTCACAATCAAAATGTTTTTTAAAAAAGAAAGAAAAGAAAACTAAAGGAGTTGGGGGATGGGGAATGAGTCACCTTTATAAACCATCTGTAGTTTTATTTTTACCCCACCTGCATATTCTAGCCTACAGCCACCTGCTCAATTCTTTTAGGTTTTCTTACATGCATTTGTCAAGGCTCTCCATCAAAAGAGTGTGATTCCAGTGGACCTTCCATCTAGCTGTTGCCTCTACATTTTATAAGGAAGCACCCTGAAGCCATATTTCCCTAGAAAATGCCTAAGAATGGACACAGCCTTGTTACTCTCACTACCTTCCTAAGGAGTGAGTAATAGGCTCTTAGTCCATAGAAATCATTTAACACGACATCTTATCTAAGATGCATGGTGAAATGTTTACAATGGTCGTCTGGCCATTTTAGTTATTGAGTGACTGAGCCTTCCTCAAAAAGGGACTTATGTGGCCATGAAAAAAGAAATCAGCACATTCTTAAGGCCACAGATATTGACGAGTCCTTGTTTCTGAACTTAGATTTTATCAGTTCAACCAAAAGAAGAGGAAAAAAGATAGACTAAAACGACCAAAAGGGAAATGGTTAAATTTCTTTTTTAAAATAATTAGTATTAGTCTCAGAAAAGACTGAGATAAAAATGTCCTATAAATAGAGTATTATCTGCACTTCAGTGGTCCAAGCAACTCTCAAGATATTAGTTATAAATTTTTCCCTGACATTGAGTGCCCAAGGCAGTCTCAGGTAAATTATTTAATCTTCACTAATGGCCAGTATCTTTCTATCTGAAAAGTGAAGGTGCCAGGCCAGTAATGGATTTGAATTTAGCTGCATATCCGCTTTTGATATAATGGATGGAAGTCAACTATTTTCTACTTCTCGACATCAAGCTGCACTGCACTTCACACATTTTTTTTTGCTGTGTCCTTGAGATGTGTAAATTTCCACTAGAACAAGCCTATTTTATAAGAGTACATAGTGGAAAGAGAGTAATACAAGCTCCCTGTATTCCAAACTCAACCGTCTACTAACAGAAGGACTTTGAACCTCATTTCTCGCATCCCTTACGCAAGAACAAGGTGCCTATTTCACAGTGCTATGAAAATTGAAGGAAATAAAATATACAGAGAATCTTCTTACCTGTCACATAGATCCTCAACACATATTTAGTTGAACACATACGCATTCACACCAAACTTGTTTTTAGTATTATTAACATAGTCGAAAAATAAGACCTTTCCTCTGGAATCAAGAATTTTAACTTGGAAAAATATGTCAAAATACAACACTAAAAATGAAAGTCTAATGGATGGCAAAGGATTTTTAGTGAATTAATTTTACAAACATACATTGGAATGAAAAAGAATGAGTATCCTTAAGTAGATCAGATAACAAGGCTAAGGGAAGACCTGTTAGAAATTTTATGTGGGATTATATTCATTTTCTTTTGCCATAAATGTAGCCCCTAGAATACCTACATTTGTGAAGGGGTCCTCAACCAGAAAAAAAAAATGTATTCAATGGAAAACAAATGGGATTGTTTGCTAGCCTTTTATCTGAATGACTTTGCTCTAGCTGTGAAATAGATTGATGGTCTTATCAATCTGAAGTCTCTCTGCTGGCAGCCATGCCTGCTTTTTCGAAGTAGGGGTAAGAACAAAGTTAATAAGGAAAATGATCTTTTAGATTTTATCCTTACAATAAGAAAATAGATGGAAGGAATACAGGAGAAAGAAGGTAATGGAAATACATTTTAAAATAAAAATTTAAGGTCGTTTTTATTCCACTGTGATTTTGAACAGTACTTTGTTATCCTTTTTATTTTTTCTTTCCCTTTATGTACAATTGACTAATAGTTCAGTGGATTTTGCAGCAAAAAGATATTGCTCATTTCTTTTCATTTCATTAAATGTGCAAGTAAGAGTGCTAGCCCATCTCAAAAAGATGTTTTATAATGTTAAGCTTGATACTACTACTTAAATATTTTATAAATTTTGTGTTAGATACTTCCTTATTAGATAGTAAACCTGATTAGATTATTTTTGCCTGAGGGGCACTGGCAGCATACCATTTAGAAATGTGAAAGGAGGCACTCTAAAGCCCCAGGTTTTTCCCTTCTAAAGCCCCAGGTTTTTCTTCTGGAAAGATTTGTAACAAGGCTAAGGGAAGACCATTAGGACATTTGCGTAGGATTACACCCATTTTCCAGCATGAAGGAAAGGATCTAGCCATGTATACCTGATTGAAGGGAAGGATCACCAAGTAGCTGATAGCAATCCAAGAATTACTATTTTAAAAAGATTCTGACTGTGTGTTCTGTTACAAGAGTCTACCCATAAAAGACATTAGAGATTTGACTTAAATGACAGGTGATATAGCGGTGTCACCTGCTCCACTGTCCATGGTACTGAATCAATCCTTCCTCATTAGCACCTGACTATTCAAAGTGCGTCCCAGGACCCGGCAATATTGGCATCACTGGGGAGCTGCTGGAATGGCAAGATCTCAGGCCCCAGCCCAAGCCTGCTGAATTATACTCTGCAGCTCAACAACATCCTCAAGTGATTCGTCTGCACGTTAATATTTGAAAAGGACCGCACTAGGACACAGTTCACATTGACTGCTGACTTCCCTGGTGTTCTACTTATATCAGTTCTCATTTCAGTTCCCTCCAAAGATGCAGCCCAAATGCTGCCTTTTTAGCTGCATTTCATTTGGTGATGGTGAGTGTGTGTTACATGGAAAGCTTAGACTTTGAATCAAACATCTAGCCTAAAATCTCAACTTTACTATTCTCAGCCTCATTGTCATCAACCATAAAATGCCAAGGATTATGATATGTCTTTATAATGTTATTCTAAGTATTCAATGATAATAAAATTGTAGTTGTAAAACACTTGGCCTGGCACATAGATGTTCAACAGAGATTTCTCAACTACTTTGTGAGTGATACATCTTTAACCAAAGAGGGGTGCCGCTCAGCATAACACTCTCAGATACGATGAGAATTTATCATAAAACCATTTAATCTCTAATGTCTGCTCAATCAAGTGACCAATACAGACACATTACATTACTGGATAAAATAAAATTTTAAAACACACCAAATTTTCTTTCAATTTGGGGTTTCTTAGCCCATAAGTATGATCTGAAGTAAAGAAAGATAAGGAACTTTTGACAATTTTATTAGATTCATTTTTATTAAATTAGAACAAAATGACTTGGCATCCTGAAACTCTAAAATGTTAATAAATATCTGGATGTCTCAATTCTATAACCAATAGAAATTTGTACACACATACAGCTGACTTTGTAAACGGTAATTATTTACACTTATATAGAGATCCAAATTAGGCCACAATTTTGGTAAAATAGAATGCAATTTAAGTTGTGCTATTAGGAGCCCTGGGAATACCATTTTACACATTTATTTTAGAACATCAGAAAATGTTGACACAGTCATTTTTCAAAAGAAACTTCAATCCTGATAATCTGTTTTATTACAATTGTCATTAAATGAATTTTGACACTAAGGGTCATTGTTCATTGTGTCACTGCTGAACTGGAAATACCTGTTTTTTGTAAATGGGAATGACCTATATAATGAACCTGATCATGTCAGATTTTTCTCTTAGGCACCATGTCTAGTTTTTAAACATTAGTGGGGAATACCATTCTTTGCAATTCCCCCATTTTTCAGTTTATGAACACAAGTCAAGTGCCTGGCTCAAGATCACATAACCAGAGAATGGTAGGGACATAACTATCACCTAGAATCTTCCTACTCCTAGTTCAGTGCTTACTCAACTCTCATAAAACATGACTCACATTAGAGTGGTTTAAAAGCCCCAAGTGATTGAAAGATTTTAGCATATCCCTGGAAGCATGTGCATTTCCCTGGCTTTACCACCCCTCCACACTTAGGGAAACAGGCTTGTGGTAAACAACGAGCAGAGCTTCAGTTTTAGGTTGCTCATTTATCAATATGGAAAACATTCACATGATGTGTTAAACATTACATTCAGTTAGGGCTATATAGAAAAGAGTGAGTCATGGCCCTTTTCCTCATATTTATTGTGGCCTGGTATGTTTGGCACTTTCATCAGCAAGTAACTGCAGCATGAAAAGTGCCCTAACAGGAGTACAAAATGGTGATATAAAGTGGGGTCATCTGAAATCTTTTGGGAAGCTATAGTTCAAAGGAGATTTCAAAGACCTAGGGTTACAAGATCTTGGCTTTGAAAGATGGGAAGGCTTCAAAAGGTAGACATGGATATAACAATTCAAAGAGAGGGAAATTTGTGTGCAATTTCCAGAGAAGAAAATGGTGTTGTACATTCAAAGGAGTAGAGGCAAATCAATATAGCTGGAGTGCAGGAAGTTAGGTTGGGAGCTATGAAAAGGAGATTGGAGAGACAGGCAAGGAACAGCTCACAGAGAACCTTGCATTCCAGGTTAAGGGGTTTGAGTTTTATCCTGGAGAAATTAGGGAACCATTGAAATGTCCCTTTGGCAGCAGTGGTAGAGGTTGGATGGAAGGGGTGGGGAAGGATCAGAAGCAGGAGGCAAAAATGTTAGAATATTTTTGTAATAGTTTAGGTGAGAGAAGATGATGAACTGGGACACTTGGAATAGGGATGAAGGGGAGAGATACCTACAAGAAATACTTAGCATTTGCTGATTGGAGAGTGTGGGATGATGCCCAGGTTTCTAACTTAGGTACCTACCTGGGGTTTTCCTCCTCATGTCACCAACCAAATCCAGCAATTCTACACAAGTAAGTAGAATCAAACCATGAGGTTTCTTCTACAGTAGTTCCATGGGCAGTGCATTACAATGATCATTTTTATGTTTAAACATAAAAGATATAATTGATAGTTTAAAGCTTCCAGTAGATTGAAGGCTTCCCAAAGTTTACCCCATTCCACTCTACTCATTCTAATCTCAGCATTGGCCATCTTTCAACATGTGCAATCACTGTCTCTGAAGAACTTTATATTTTTCATTATTAATTCTCACTGTGTATATGTCACTGTTGTGTTCAATAGTAATTTTTATATTTTCTTCACTACAATTTGTTAGAGGTAAACCCCGTGTCTTCCACTTCCTATGTAGCTTAAAATAGCACCTGGGTTACAGCTTTTGCCTGAAGGTGTGGCCCCACCCTGTACCTATATAAATTCTCTTTTTGAGAAGTCATGGAGGTAACATACTGGGACTATATAAAAAAAGAAGTTTGTATACATATGGTATAGTGAATGTGACCTGGGGTGCTTCTCTGGGCCAGACCCACTGTCTAAAAGAGACTGAACCAGGCCAGACATTAGTGTTATAGGTGCTATGACAACATATTCCAAAGCAGAATTTATTATACAAGGTCTTGATGTTAGAACCTGATGACTGTCCCAGAAAATCCAGAAATGCCAAAATTTCAACTCCTGGTGATGAGCAGAGCACAGAAAGTTGCCTTTTAAAATAAGTAAAGTGAGGGGGTGGGTGGAGAGAGATTTGTTAAAGCATACAAAATTACAACTAGATAAAAGAAATACATTCTAGAATTCTATAGCACTGTAGGATAACTATAGTTAACAAATAGTAAGTTTAGTCAGCTAAGTAATTTCATATCAATTCAATACAGGGGTAATCATTGAAAGCAGTTATTTTGTCTTATCTAGGGATGAGAAAAAAAATTTACAAATTTGTTGTACTTAATTTTCAAAAAAGGACTCTTATGTACCTTTTTCAAAAAACCTAATCTTAGAAATGTAGATTAAATGGAAAAAAATACTTTGACTCTTGTTAAAACACAGAAATTTAGAAAATAAACATTTGTATTTACAGTTTCTGATACCAGTATTCAATGTACAGAGGGATACACTGCCTTTTAAAATCATTCTATTTCTGCTAAATAAGAAATGAACACTAAGCATTTATTGGCTATTTTCACCACAGTCTCCTCCTGTGTCCTCAAACACATTGGTTCTATTCAAAAGTTAAAATTCAGATCTATATAAAAGCAATGGATTGCAGTATTGTCTATAGTAACAAAAATATCATATCTAACCTTCATATAGTACTTACTGTGAAGTAGGCCTCATTCTAAGCATTTTATATCTCTTAACTCTTCACAGTAATCTTCTAGAGTACGTACTAAATTTTTTCCATTCCAGCGGAAATAAGTGGGACTACAGGAGATTAAGTAATTTACACAAGTAAGTAAATGAAGGAATTGAGCTTTTAAGCCCACACGGTCTGATGCAAAGTCTATGTTTTCAAGAACTATGTTAGCTGCCTCTGAGTGAAAACTGGAAATCATCTCTGTGACCATAAATAGGAGACTAGTTAAATTATGATATGTACATGCAATGGAAAACCATGCAGCATTAAACAGAAATACTTGTATCCACTGATATGGGCAGATGTCAAGGAGACTCTGTTAAGTGAGAAAATAAGTTGTAGAACATCTTGTATAGTGTGATCTCATTTAAAGAGAGAGAGAGAGAGAGAGAGAGAGACATGGCAGGATACATACCAAAATATTAAGAGAGGCTATCAGTGGAAAATAAAATTAAAGAGTTAGGAGATTCTTCTAGTTTTTATTTTAGACAATTTTCTTCCTTCTAATTTTTTTATATTGACATTGTATTATTTTGATAATGACCATTTTTTTAAATAATGTTCTTTCCCTCCTCTGTTAACTGTGGACATAGCAGTGGGATGGATCTTACTGATAAATGACAAATTTTGAAAGTTCACCTTCACATTTTTAGAACTTCAAATCTGATGTGTATACACAATTTTAAAATCTGGATGTTACCTTGTAATTCATCAGCTAAAGTACAAAATTTTCATATTTTTACTGAGATGTACAATAGGAATTGAAATCTTCCTGAACTTTTGTTGTATCTAAACAAAAGGTTTAAGGAATTTTCCGGCAAATGTAATAAATGTGCAGTTTTCTTTTAGATATGTGAAAGAATAATTTACTTTAAAACGTGGGAAAAGACAAAGTGATAGTTGCTTGGTTTTTTACTATCTTGCCAGAAAGAACATTGCTTAGACTCTTCTGCCTCTATGGTGAAGAAAATGCAGCTTTTTGTCATAGTATTTTGGATTAGTCGCCTACAACTGATAAAAGAACAGAAATAAAATGATAATTATTGCTATTAAGGAAATTAACCCTAATAACTAGTCTTATACCTAATTTAGTATTCTTTTTCCTAGTGACAAGATAAATCTTTATTCCTCAAGTGCTTGTCAAACCAGCTCTTTTGCCTTCCTGTCAACTTCCTTATTAATTGCTTAAACAAAACTTTGTCATGTGCCAACAAAAAAATTAAGAACTGTGCTTTCACAAAGTTTACCCAAACATACTCAATAACAATGCTTTTCTATGGTATTTAAAGAAGTGAGTAGTATACCAGTAGGTTTTTCCTTCACAAATGGATCAATCACCTTCTAGAGTCTTTGAAATTACTATTTATTTAAACTTGAGAGAGAAAATACACATTGAAATGTTGAAGCTTAGGGAGTTTAACTTCCCCAAGATTAGTAGCACCTAATAAATATTAGGGCTAGGACAAGAAGATAGGTCTCCTGTCTTCTTGCTCAATACCCTCCTATGCAAAAATGCTCTTTTCAGGAAAATGGTTATAATGGAAGTACAGGTAGTTTTCCAGGTGCTACTTCAAGCCAAAAGGCCCAAAGTTAATGTGGGATAAACTCCCACATCAGTAATTTTGCTAGATGATTGAAGGAAGATTTTTTTAAACTAAAATAAAAAAACTTGCCAAAAAGATTTTTAAATCACATAGATTTTTAATGATGAAACACAAAATATCAAAGAAATTCTGCATTCCCATAGGTTTGACCTATGTGCCTACCTTGTAGCACAGTAAATATGAAGGTGAAAGTCCACTTTTGTCATCAAAAGGGATATTTTGATGAAAGTGTTTATGAATCTCTTGCAACAAGGGAAGCTAAGCAATATTAGGCCACTCAGACTCGAGAGCATATGAAATATGAATTAATTACTGCAAGCCAGTGGCTACCTGATTGTCCCCTTATTTCTTTCCTATAGTTGCAGTGGAAGAGTGACTTCTCTACAAAAAGGTGAACCTACGAGGTCCACAAAAGTGCAAAGGATTGAGGACAGAGCACATTTCATGAACTCCACCTTCAGGGAAAAAAGAGGAAAACTAAGAAGGCTGGGCCCTCCAGTACTAACTGCTAGAATGTCAGAAACAATAAACTTGGGATAGCAACTATTTGTTCCTGTATTCAACACATTTTTCATCAGTTCCTACTACTATGTCCTAGATCATAGTTACCACCCTCAATGACTAAGATGGCAGAAGAGAAGATATTAATTAGATACATAATATAACTTCTAGAAGTGATAAGTGCTATGAAGAAAAATAAGGTAGGGTAAGAAGCTAGAGAGTGATCCCAGGATGGGAATACGGTTTTGTGTAGAAACACCAGGGAAGTGCTCTCTAGGAGGTGATGTTTGAGCAGATTTCTTCAAGGAATAAGGTAGGACCTTGCGAATATCTGCAGCAGGGGCAGACCAGGCTGAGGAAACAGCAAATGCAAAAACTCTGTGGTAGAGTGTTCTGGGCATGTTTCGGGACCAACCCAATGGCCCACCTGGCTGAGCAGATGAGAAAAACAGTGCATGGGGAGAGGAAGAAGAATCAGGTCGTCTTGGTCATCCAGAACTTTGTAGGACTCGAGCTTTGATTCTAGGGATGATGGAAAACCCAATGAAGAATTTAAAACAGGCTAACCAACATGATCTTACTTATGTGTTT
This sequence comes from Mirza zaza, assembly GCA_008750895.1. Taxonomy (NCBI): domain Eukaryota; kingdom Metazoa; phylum Chordata; class Mammalia; order Primates; family Cheirogaleidae; genus Mirza; species Mirza zaza. The sequence goes on from VSMD01123680.1 coordinate 148,501, forward strand.
TACAATCTGATTTGCATCTTCACAATTCTGAGAATTTAGGAAGATTTTCTAACAATGATGACAACTCACAAAAAAACGCAAGGAAAATGGGTTGCACCTCTGAAAGGATATGACAAGGAAAAATGGAATAGATGGGAATGTGCCTCAAAAATGGAAAAAATGACACCTTTGAAGACATATGCACCCTGGTGTGGAGGCTGCTGCTGATGGCACACAGGGTACAAAGTTCTGAAGTTAAGTTTACCTGGGAAATCTACACCTCACCTATCTCTACGGAGACCAGAGTCTTTTTATAAATTTCAAAATATTAGGGGGGTACAAATATTTTTGGTTACATGGATCGCTTTTGTCATGCTTGAGTCACAGCCATAAGTGTGCCCATCACCCAGATAGTGTTATTGTACCAATTAGGTAGGCAGGATTTTACCCCTCCCCCCTGCTTGATATACACTGACTTTTACTTCCCTCTGTGCACATTGCTCATTGGTTAGTTCCAATTTAAGAGTGAGTACATGTGGTGTTTGTTTTTCCACTATGTAGATACTTCCCTTAGGATAATGGTCTCTAGTTCCATCCAAATTGTTGCAAAAGGCATTAATTTATCCTTTTATATGGCTGAGTAGTACTCCCTGGTATACATATACCACATTTTATTTATCTACTTATAAATTCATGGGCACTAGGGTTGAGACCAGAATTTTTAAAGATAAACTTCTAGGTTTTTAATATTACGTTTAATTCCTAAGGAGGGTGGGATTCTGGAATACCATACTTTTAAGGAAAATTGGTGTCAGAGAGACAGCTTGCAGACTGTGGATCCAGATGTGTTGGTTAATTTTACATACCTCTATGAGTCTCAGGTTTTGAGGACAGTTATTCTGACTTCTTCTGGCCTCATTTACCTTCTCCAGCTCTCCCCTTCATTCCTCTGCTCCCTAAAATAGTGTATTTGAGATGGCTGACATACAAGAAGTCAAAGCTCAGTTTGGATAACTGATTTTATTTTGTAGTAAATTTGAGGATTACAAAATCTGGACTAAACAGAGGGCGGGAAACCCCGGGTGACACCCTAATTTGTTGCTGGGAGATGATTACGAATCATGTCATTTGGAATTGTACCTTTATTTCCTATAATAAATACAATGATAGAAATTGAGATTTTACTTCTGGAAACCCATTTCAAACCATAAAATACCAAAATTAATAACCTAAGCAAAGAAAAATGTATGTGTTAGGTGCTTATGTCCTAAAAGGTTCATCTCTTCCCCTCTAGGTTTGACCAATAGCATACACACAAAAAGAGTTGATAGCCAAGTAGGGACCAGAATATCAGCTTTTATTAATGGTTATACGAACACATTAAGTAACTTCCAGAATGCAAAGCTATCAACTAAAAGCTGGATTAGAAATACTACAATGGTCCGAATCATTCTCCCCATTTCTGGACGCTCTCTCTCAAGCAATCAAGCTGGAATAGAAAAAAAGGCTGGATACGGAGCAGAGTGCTAGCTTTCCTGACTGGTAGTGAGTTGAGCATTTCAAAGGTGAATGAATGTGGACAAGAGGAACCTTTAACAGGAGACCCCAAAGGGAGTCAAGAGAGGACAAGTATTTACTCCAACACTTTACTCTTTGCTTTTTGTCCATAGAAACATGAAGAAGTGGAAAATAAATACTTCAACTTTCTCCAATGTTATGGTTACAAACAATTATTCATTGGGTAAAACCAAAACTACATATGCTATGTCATGAATGATCCTTGCAGCTAAGGCTCATTGATAGAAAAGCTCTGAAAAGTCAGAATGAAGACACACCTGTTGCAGGTAAATCTCCCCAGAGCAGCATGTGTTTTCTTTGCGGCTCATAGAAACTGTGAATTCCATTCAAAATGGAATTCACAATGTTTAATTTCTAACTCAGTGAGTATGGAGAACCCAGACCCATTGGAAGGTTAAGTTCTGGGAAAGAGAAATTTTCATATGCTTCAATGATCTTCACTCTAGGTACCGCTACACAATGAGCTGAATGGTCCTATACTTGACTCTGTATTAGTACTTGTGTTGACAGGATGGGTATTTGGGCTTCCTTTGATTGGAGATAATTTGTAATCATAAATAGGAGAATCAGCAGTTACTAATGGCAGGGGTGATTTTTTTTTAACGGTAACAAAAATCATAAAGTGAAGAGGTTTCAATTCAAAACCCCTTAAGTTGTCAGTTACACTTTGGTTTTAAAACATGATGACGGAAACTGCTGTAATAATTTTAATAGGCTTTTCTTCATAAAACCTTAATGTTTTGAGTTATTTAATATAGCTCCTTGACCCAAGTTGATCCCCCTTTTTATATAAAATAATCATATTAATTTTTAATTAAGGATTTTCTTGCTTAAAAACTTCTGTGGCTGCCTGTTGCAACAAGACAAAGTACAAAATATTCAGCTTTTTATAACAACCTAGTATGCCTTTCACCTGGCTAGTCTTACCTAAAGGCCCTCTCCTGGGACTAATAGAACCACCTTACCTGGATGTCCTAACAGTTGACTTGGGAATAGGGCACAGTGACACATGACCCATGACAGATACGGAGAATTTCCTAGTCCCAGTTATGAGAATCTGTTCTCTGTCTTTTTCTTCTTTGAGCTGCCTGTGTTAGCATGTGAAGTCAGGCAGTCTGACTTCTTTTGTACCACTTGGGGACAGCTAACAAATTCTCACCTCCCTGCTGTGCGGCAGGGCTTAGAAGCTCAGTATCTGTATTTACTCATTCAATAAACAGGTGCCAAGGGCCTGCTGTGTGCCAGGTACTAATGCTCCAAAGGCACTCCAAATCCTGCTGGCTCTCTGGGGTGTTCCAGGAGACTTGGACGCTCTCCTTATCCCCACCTCGCCCAAACTAATCTCGTTCATAATTTTAACTAAGACTTGTTTTAGCCTGGAGAATTCTTATTCCCCAACACAAATACGGTTCTATTTAGATTAGCACAGCTTCTCCTGTTTTATTCAAAGCACTGTTTTTGGAGGAGGATCACCCTCACAGGCAGGAGAAGCTGAGGAGTTGTTTACTCAGATGCCTGACAGGAAATACCTCAGCGAATGGCATCTGCTTGTTTCTGCTTGGGTGAAAAAAGAGCCTGTGAGTTGTTGAGATTTGTCTTTTTCCTCTTCATGTTTCTTTTTTGAACATCTCTCTCCATTGAGTGAAGCCCCTGCCTCTACCTCCACCTCCACGCAGGCACCTAATGCCTTCCTGTTCTATTCTATTGTACAGTAGAATCGAGGCCCCCAACATGGTCAGAATTTTCTAGGTTCACCATCTACACTGCTTACTAAATTATGGTCAGTATTTCCTTTCCTTTTGTACCCTATAGTGCCTTTAATAATTTTATAAGATTTGAATAATATTTCTTAACGCTACCTTCCAAAAAAGCTACTTAGCTTCTTATTGTGGGCCAAGCACAACTAAAATATTGAGTTACATATGAAATTTACTACATAATTAAGTGTTGGGTTAATGAATTTTCTTTCTTTTTTGTTTTTATTTTAATAACAGAGTCTCACTTTTTAAGCTATAATTAAAGAAAAAGAGGTATTTATTTCTGGTATTATGAAAGCCTATCTAGATGGTATGGTATTTCATACTTTTATAAAGGGAGAAATTCTTGAAAAAACAAAAACATGTTATGGTTTACAGAGTCTTTAAAGTAAGTTTTAATAATATCAACTTTAATTATGAATGTGATTATGAGATATTAAAATTAATAGTCCAATTCTTAGCTAAAATTAATTAAAAATGATGCTTAATGCACAGGTTGCTTAGCAATTATATTTTTATGTTTTCACATTAATTTTCTAAAAAGCTCCTGCTCGGTTTATGCATAATATCTAAAAACCACTCATTATGATTCCAAAACAATTTTTTCTGAGGTTTGTAAGCAACATCTTGTTAAAATAAAAAAGAGAATCTAAATTTCTAGTTTATAGTCATTTTGTTACTTTTTTATTAGATATTTATTAGGTCTTTTGAGAATCTGGTCAAAGCCATAGCCCCTCATCTCATAAAAAGACAGATGCAATCATACTAACAATTTTCTCCCACGTTTATGGAGGAGGGTTCGCTGACAGCCTGGTAGCTTTCCATGGACCACCTAACTACCCATTAACCCAAAGGTAAGAACTACTTTTCAAAAGCCAGGTAAATAATTTATGTTAAAGTCAAGAGACAGATTGATATTTTAGCTTTGTAGGAATTCTTTATTTCCTTACTAAACTTAATCTATTGATGGAATGACAAGAATAGTTTATGAATATTTGAAGTTTATTAGCTAAATATACAAAAGTATTTGGGTGTAGAAAGCACATGGTAACACATTTTAATATTTTAGCTAGATAGCAGGATCAGAGAAAGTCGAGAAGACAGTGAAATACTATCCTTTTACCATTTATTTCCTGAAAGGCCTCAAATGATCATGTTTCCATGTGTTTAACAACCTACTACAATAACAACAAACTTCCCACTCACAAGTGCTGCCATCAACACTACTCGTAGTTCACCAATTCCAAGATGCTGTCCAGGTCCTCACATACAGACAAAGCTGCTCCTCCCTGATGAAGTTCTCACTGCAAACACACTTCTGCTGCATGTGCTGTGGACTTAACTGACCCAGAATACTCTCATTCACCTTTATATAATTTAAATTATTGGAATTTTAAGCCAGGATGGGCTTCAACTAACTAGAGCAGGCTTTGTTTAATTTTAAGGCAAGCAAACCTTGATTTTATCCCATTTCTTAACTCAACAAATCTGCTCAGCAGATTCTTAAGTGAGAGAAAACAACAAAGAAACAAACTGAAACCTGAATTTTAAAAAACTAAGAACTAAGCATTCCTATGCATCTATATTCTAAAAGCGATTAAAGTTTAACCATTTTTTATTGTACATAGGATGCTCTAAATCATCAATTAGCTAAAGAATTCTGAAGTCACGTGATGTCGTGTGTTACAGCAAATTAGGGGCTCAACTTTTGGTTCCAAAGTGGTAGCACAGAAGCAAGCTGGTTTCATTCCCCTCAACAGAAAACCAAACCAAATATACATTGCCAAGGTTATCACAAGAAATATCCCAAAATTCAAACATGAAGATAAGCTGGTACTCAAGGCCACAGAGAAGTAAAATAAACTCTGAGCATAAGGTAAAAGAATTGGATTTCCACATCCACAATGCCTCTCACCCCATTCTGCCTGGCACCACGAATGCATAAAACTTTCCCCAAACTCATGGTTTCTACACTGGAAAAAGTGAGATCAAGGTGAACAACCAGCTTGTATTTCCTGGCAGGAGACCTCTCCTTGTCTTAACCCATGGGAAGCATTGTAAGTAGCTAATTGTGAAATATCCCTGAGAACAGGCAGGAACAAAGGTGGGAGATAGGAACACCATCCTAGCCCTGGAAGCTCTGTCTTTAACTTGGCCAAAGGAGACAACAAAATCAGAGTGGCTGTTTCGCAGCACCATGCTGTAGGACATTCATTCCACAGGTCCCCGGGGCACAAACCCCTAGCAGCCTTCCAGCACTGCTGAGGAGTTTGGGACATATCTTATTTGGGAAGGGCAGCACTCCAATCATTTGCTAGAGCCAAGGTGAATCTGGGCTTAAGGCACTACCTAGACACAAAAAGGAGGCAGTGACCTAATTGTAAAGAACTTCTAAGCAAATATATCAAATAAAAACCAAAACACTTGAGACAGACAAGATCAGAATAAATAATCCTTCAATGCAAAGACATGAATGTGTATCCACAAGAAGTAACACCGAATAAATAACCATGACATTCTGACAGGGACAAAGTAAGGAACTAGTAACTGACACTAACAAGATAGCAATATGTGAGCGGTCTGACTCACAATTCAAAGTATCAGGTTTTTTTTTTACTTTTATTTTATCATATTATGGGGGTACAAATATTGTCAGGGTTACATATATTGCCCCTGCCATTCCTCCCCCCACCCCCCGCCTGACCAAAACATCAAGTGTGTCCTACCCCCAGGTGGTACGCATAGCACCTATTTTGTAAGTATATATCCTTCCTCTCCTCCCCCCTCCCATCTGCCCACCACCTGATAAAAGTTGTTGTTTTTTTTCTTTTTTTGACATTTGGGTTACGTTGTATATCTTTGCCTTTCCCTACGAAGGGTTAGAGGTATTTAAGGAAACTCAGTGATCTTCAAGATAACAAAAAAGCAATTCAGAAATTTATACGAGAAATTTAACAAAGAAACTAAAACAACTTTTAAAAATCAAACAGAAATCATAGAACTAAGAAATACACTTGGCAAACTGAAAAATTCATTAGAGGCTCTCAGAAGTAAAATGGAACAAGCAGAGAAAAAGTCAGTGAGTTCAAAGACAAGCTGTTTGAAAATACATTGTCAGAGGGGAAAAAAGTAAAAAGCAATAAAGATCACCAACAAGATATAGAAAATTACCTCAAAAGACAAAAATCTAAAAGTCATTGATGTTCAAGAGGGAGTTGAACAAGAGCAAGGGATAGAAAGCTTATTCAAATAAATATTAAGTCATGAAATATGAAATATCCAATTTCGAATCACAAGTTTACTTTATTACATCTCAAACAAGAAGCAGTACAATTAATCAAAGTATGTGCCTAAACTATTGACATAGTTTTGCCATCTTAATGGTAGCCTGTTTATGCTATTAGCAAAGAAGCCTGGAGAGTGAGTGGCAATAAAATCACAAAAGTCATTTTCCACAGCTTGTTGAGAATTGAGTATTTTTCCTTGCAAGGAGTTGCCCAAAGTCTTGAAAGCGGTGGTCAGTTGGTACAAGGTGTGGTGAATACAATGGATGACAGAGTTTCCAAGTCTGTCCTCTGTAGTTTGAGCAGCATTGTTTGTATGACATATAGTCTAGCATTATCTAGAAAGAGGACTGGCCTGTCCCCATTGACCAATCTTGGCTGCTTAATCACAAGCATCCTCATCATTTTGTCCATTGAGTTGCAGTAGACATCCGCTGTGATCTACTGACCAGGTTTCATGAAGCCATAGTGGATAATACCAGCGCTGGACCACCAAACACACACCATTGGCTTTTTTTGGTGACTATTCAGTTTTGGACAGATGAAGTGTTTCAGCATGTCGTCTTTATCCAACCAATCTGCCTAATATTTGCAATTTTCAAAAAGAATCCATTTTTCATCATATGTACCAATATGATGTAGAAATGATTCACCTTTATATCATGACAGTAAAGAAAGGCAAGCTTTCTTCAGGAAGATTTTTCTTCTGACCCTTGTTTAATTCATGCAGAACCCATCTACCCAGCTTCTTTACTTCTTCCATTTGTTTCAAATTGTCCGATATTGTTGGAATAGTAACGTCAAACCTTGCTGCTAATTCACTGCGGCTTGAGGTGGATTCACTTCCCCTACAGCTTTCAGCTCATCACTATACACCTTGGTCTCTGAACACCTACATGGCTCATTTTCAAGACTGAAATCATCATAACAGAACTCATCAAACCATCAATGTACTGTGTGTTCATTAGCCACATCCTTCCGAAACACTTTGTTGATATTTCAAGCTGTCTGTGCAGCATTGGTTCCACAATGGAACTCATATTAAAAAATAACATGAATTTTTGACTTGTCTGGAGTTTCACAAAAATTTCTCAGAAAAAAATTTGAAAGATAATCACAAGCCAAACCATGCATTTGAACAAATGAGGATGTACCTTCACAATAAAAATGAAACAAGAAATGTCAAAGCGAAATGTCAGAGATAGCAACTGTCAAACAGTACTGAAGGAAATTTGACATTTCATACTATTAAGTTTATATCTTTTTCAAAACTTGAGAAAAATATAAACATCCAGGTACAGGAAGGTCAAAGAGCAACAAACAGATTCTACTCGAATAAGACTACTGCAAGGCATTTAATAACCAAATTCTCAAGATCAAGGACAAAGAGAGGATCCTAAAAGCAGCAAGACAAAAGATGCAAATAACACATGAAGGAGTTATAATTCACCTAGCAACAGACTTCTCAATGTAAACTATACAGGCTGGGAGGAAATAGAATAACATTTTCAAAGTACAGAGAGAGAGAGAGAGAGAAAACCCTGCTATCCAACAACACTTTATTCAGCAAAGTTATCCTTCAAACATGAAGGACAGAGAAAGTCTTTCCCAAACAAACAAAAGCTGAGAGAATTCACCACCACAAGACTCATTTTACAAGAAATGCTAAAGGAAGTTCTTCAGTCTGAAAGAAAAAGACACTAACATGCAAAAAAAAATTGTTTTTGAAAGTATAAAACTACTGATAACATTAAGTACACAGACAAACCAAGAATACTCTAATACTATAACTGTGGTGTGTAATCTACTTCATAATTCTGGTATGAAGCCCCAATGACAAATCCATCAAAGATAATAATAGCTAAAGCAATGTATTAAGAGATAGGTAATATAAAAACATGTAAATTGAAGCAACTAAAGTCAAAATGTAGGGAAGACAGAGTTAAAATGCAGAATTTTCCTTTCATTTGTTCTTTGTTATTTTTTTGTGATCTAAGGTAAGTTGTTATCTCTTTAAAATAATTGTTATATCTATGAGACATTTTTGTAGGTATCCTGATAACTACAAGGCAAAAACTTGTAATAGATTCACTAAAAATAAAAAGTGACAAATTAAAACATACTACCAGAGAAAAATCACTTAACCACAAATTAAGATAGTAAAAAAGGAAGAAAGAAAGAGAGTAGTTACAAAACAACCAGACAAAAAGCAACAAAATGGCAATAGGAACTCCTTACTTATAAATAATGACACAGAATGTAAATAGACTCAATTCTCCAATCAAAATGCATACAGTGGCTGAATGGATAATAAAATGCTCCACGACATTGATCTGGGCAAAGATTTTGAATGTAAGACCTCAAAAGCAAAGGCAACAAAAGCAAAAATAGACAAATGAGATCACATCAAGCTAAAAACCTTCTGCACAGTAAAGGAGACAATTAACAAAGTGAAGAGACAACCCACAGAATGGAAGAACATATTTTCAAACTATTCATTTGGCAAGGATTAGCAACCAGCACATATAAGCAGCTCAAACGACTCAATAGCAAACAAACAAACAAATAATCCAATTTAAAAAATGGGCAAAAGATCTCAATAGACATTTCTCAAAAGAAGACATGCAAATGGCCAACAAATATATGGAAAAAAATGCTCGATATCACTAATCATCAGAGAAATGCAAATTAAAACTACAATGAGATGTCATCTTACCCCATCCTTAGGCATACAAACAAACAAAAGGTTCAAGAAGAGACTGAAGCACAACTTGAAACAACATAACCTTTAACTTCATCCCACAGGATTCCAGATGACTGCTACAATAGCAGGAAACCTCACCCAGTTAAATTGGCTTTTTATAAAAAAGGCAATAACATATGCTGGCAAGGATGTGGAAAAAAGGGAACCATCATACACTGTTGATGGGAATATAAATTAGTATAGCCACTAAGAACAGTATGGAGATTCCTCAAAAAACTGAAAATAGAACTACCATATGACCCAGCATTTCTACTACTGGGCATATATTCAAAAGAAAGAAAATCAATATATTAAAAATATATCTACTCTTCTTTGTTTATAGCAGCACTATTCACAATAGCCAAAATAGGGAATCAATCTAAATACCCATCAACAGATGAATGGATAAAGAAACTGTGATATTTATACACAATTGTACATTATTCAGCCATAAAAATGAAAAAAATCCTGTTCCTGGCAGCATTATAGATGGAACTGGAGGTCATTATGTTAAGTGAAATATGCCAAGCACAGAAAGACAAATATCTTATGTTCTTACTCATACGTGTAAGCTAAAAAAGTGGATCTCATGAAGACAGAGATCATGAAGACATGAACACAGACTGGTGTTACCAGAGACCAGGAAAGTGCAGGGAGATGAAGAAAAGTCGACCAATGAGTACAAATGTATGGTTTGATAGGAGACATAGAACCTAGTGTTAGATAGATCAGTAGGCTGACTATAATTCATAATAATCTATTATATATTTGAAAATAGCTAGAAGAGAATAAATTGAATATTTCTAGCATAAAGAAAAGATAAATATTTAAGGTGATGCATATTCCAAGTATACCAATTTGATATTTACAAATTATATAAAATCACATGTTCCCTGAAACTATGTATATCTATTATGCATCAATAAAAATATAAAACAAAAATAAATTTTAGAAAAGCAAGATATGGTGATACATCATATTAGTTATTATTACGAAGCTTTTCCTTTCTTAACAGCAAACTATGAAATACACACACATTACCACTGAGACTTTGTGAAGTCCAATGTCAATATAGCTCAATTATTAGAGGTACCTAAAATTTCATGTTCCCTAAGTGTAGTAGAAAACTTCAGTGTTTCGGGCATTACTTTTTGCTTCCAGACAGATTTCACTCAAGGATGACATACACTGACAAGAGTCCTCACCAAATCAGGAAAATCAAATATCCTCAGGCATACAAACAAACAAAAAGTTTCAAGAAGAGAACGAAGCATGACTTGAAGCAACATAACCTTAAGCTTTATAATAAAGGATATCAGATGACTGGCTACAATAGCAGAAACCTCACACCAAGGTGTTTGTGAAAAAGTCTCAAAATGATATCACCATAAATGCATGATCAGAATGTCCAATTGGATCAGACCTACCTAGTATTTTCTTCCTATTGCAGTTTCCAAGGAATTTTTTTAGAATTAAATGATGAATTTAGAGAATCCATCCTGATTATACCTTAACCCTTTTTATTAACATTTTTACTTAATTGATTAGTACTTGTGGTTATCAGAATAATAGCACCTCGAAAAGGTCCATACCCCAACCCCCCCCAGAAACTGTGAATATGTTATATTGTAAGACAATGGGGACTATAGATGAAATTAAGATTACTAATAGTTGACTTTAAGATGGTAAGATTATCCTGAATTAGCCAAGTGACCCAAGGTAATCATCGGGACCCTTATAAGTGAAATAGGGAGGCAGGAGAGTCAGAGTAAGAGAAAAATTTGAAGATGCGATGCTACTGGCTTTGTAGATTTTGGACTTCTGGATCCAGAACTATAAAGTAATAAATTTGTGTTGTTTAAACACTAAGTGTGTGGATTATTTGTTACACAGCAATAGAAAGCTAGCATAGTATTATTTAACATCTCCACATTATAGATTAGGTATAAGTCATGGCCCCTAACCGCAGTAAGTTTAGTGGAGGGTAAGGTTTTCACTTCTGCATATCACTGAGTAAGTCCTCTGGGGAACTTTCACAATATTAAGAGTCCCCTGACCTTTTAGGGGCAACATTAAGGGGATATACTTGAGCATGGACTGAAAGAAATGGACTTAGAAATGTACATAGAATATTCAAATTGGAAAGGCAATGATCTTACATTGAATCAGGACTGGTACCCTGATATCCAGACTACTGATGTTATTTCTTCTACACCTAACCAGCTGCTGTAGAAGGTAATTAATTGCCATGAGCCCTATTTTCTGACAGTAGGGTTTAGAAAGAGGATTTGGAAAGGAGAAAGAGCAAGGCAGCTGTGGTCACCACTATACCACCAATGCCGGCACATAATAACAAGAATCTATCTAGAACTCAAAAGAATTAACAAGAAAAAATCAAACAACCCCATCAAGAAATGGGCAATGGAAATGAACAGAAACTTTTCCAAAGACAGAATAATGGCCAGCAAACATACAAAAAAATGCTCAACATCTCTAATCATTAGAGAAATGCAAATCAAAACCACAATGAGATATTACCTAACCCCAGTGAGAATGGCCTCTATCAAAAAATCCCCCAAAAACAAAGGCTGGCAAGGATGTGGAGAGACAGGAACACTCTTACACTGCTGGTGGGACTGCAAATTAGTGCAACCTTTGTGGAAAAGAATTTGGAGATACCTCAAAGAGCTAAAAATAGAAATACCATCCAATCCAGCAATAGCATTATTAGGCATCTGCCCCAAAGAGCATAAGACATTCTATTATAAAGACATCTGCACCCAAATGTTTATGGCAACACAATTCACTATTGCAAGGATGTGGAAACAACTCAAGTGCCTGTCAATTCATGAGTGGATTATTAAAATTTGGTATATGTTTACAATGGAATATTACTCAATTCTAAGAAACGACAGTGAGCTAGAACCGCTTATATTATCCTGGATTGAGCTTAAGCCCATTATCCAAAGTGAGGTGATACAAGATCGGAAGAATGGGCTCCACATGTACTGGCCATCAAATTGGTACTGACTGACTAACACTATGGTGCTCAAATGGTGGTGGTGTTCACCAGGGATTCGGGAGTTGGGGGAGGTAGACCCACATCTGAGGGATGTGGTGAGTATTGTAGAGGGGAAGGGCATACCTCTAACCCTTGCTAGGGAGAGGCAAAGATATAAAATGCAACCAAAATGTTTATACTCTCATATTTTCTTGAAATAAAATATAAAAAGAAAAGAAAAGAAAAGAAGGGAGAAAGAGGAACGAAGAAAGAGGAGAGAAAGCATAATCGTGGGTTTAGGGGCCCAGGTACACTCAGTGCAATGGCAGACGTCGAATGCCGTGGCTCTGGAAGCCAGTGTCGCCCAGCTTGTGGTTTGTGTCGGGCTAGTCTTACAGTCTTTGCTGGTGGTATTAAGCATCTAATGGCTTAGGTAAGCTTTGGTTACAACTTATATTCAAGACTCTATAGCTGAGTCATATATAACACTTTATACAAGCCTTTCACGAGTATACACATTGACTCACCTGTGAGCTGGCTGGAAACCAACCCTGTGAAAAGATCTTCACAGGATTATCTAGCAAGGTTCAAATTCCACATCATGCATGGAGAGACTGAAATTTGAAAAATAGCACATTGTACATTCAGATTCTGACTTTAGTACAAGGAAGTGATACCCTTCCCCTCAGAGACCCACAGCTTACAGCAATTACTTTTCCCTTCTGGCATAGAGACCCAAAGGGTCACCACCTAGCTTTCTGTCAGGCACGATATACGGGTGTGAAGAACAGTGATGGCAGGTGCTCCCCCAGTGCTAATGAGAACAGATGCATGTGCAAGTGCTACTCACACTTGACAATGAGCAGCATTTTAGATAATGAGTTTTCCAGCTTCAGATTCAATACATTTGCATTTTAGAACATTCTAGAACACTACCTACTATAGCAAAAAAAGCATCCAAAATCCATGACTACATTTTCAGATGGGAAATGACTATATTACAATCATGCTCCTGTAAGGCTAGGACTTTGCAGCATGTAAGAAAAGATGGTGACTTTTTCCTCTGAATATTTCTGAATAGAAATCACTATGAGGTGCCCGTTTCACTTGTGGAAAAAAACGTAAATATGGAACCAATTATCAAAAATGTTATTTCCACTCACCCACTATATTCTCCACAGCTGCAATTAGTACTCTCCTTCCTTTCTTAGAAGGAAAATTTCTCAGAAATGATCCCAGGCACTAGGTCGAAGCCCTTAAAAGATAGTATTACATGGTTTTTCAGCGCAGACATTTCAGGGTTGAAATCCTGGTTCTGCCACTGTGTGTCCCTAGCAATTGGAACCTCATTTTTCTTATCTGTAAAGCCAGGATGCTAGAAAATATCTCATAAGTGTTTTTTGATAATTAAAAAGATAATTCATGTAAAGTTCTTAATATATTGTGTTGCTAAATGTTAGCTTTTATTTTAATAACTGAAGCACAGTCATCCACTGACACAGGGTATGTGTTCGATAGAGTTAGTTTACAAAAACTCAGGGATTGATAATATAGATTGAGTGAATAAGCGAATTAATGAGCATGTCTCTGATTTGTTTAAGTCTTAACATGTAATAATGATGAGTACACAGTCCTACGCTTAGTGGCCCTCTATCAGGAAGATCTACTAATGCAATTGTCTCCTGGGTGATGGTGCGGTTGGGCTTATCCATCACATTCTTTGACATGATTGTCCCGGTGGCAGATCACACACACTGGGGAGTTGGTTGGTTGGAATCAGGGCTAGACTCGTTAGTCTTGGCACATTGTTTTTCTGTTTGGGGAAGGTACTTGCCGGTAAGAGGAAGCCACAACCTTGGCCCCGTTTCCATTCACCCTGGAGCATGACAAATCTGCTAATTGGCTGCCTGCTGACCACTTGGCTCATCTGTGGGATTTGGAAAGCCAACTTGAGAAAATAGCAGCTGGGAGCCTGGCCCTTTGCTACCGTCAGGTCTTGGCCCATCCCCTGCATCCCAGAGACAAAGGCGATTGACGTTGCCAAGTGTTTTCGCAAACATTATAAATCTTTCAAATGAAAAGGGTTGATTGGTAAATGACATGTTGTCCTTTTCACACTGAGCACACATGCCGCCCTTCTGCTGGTAACAGATTTGTCTACCGGAAATCCGATCCAGCCATTTGCATTTCCCTGCCTTTCTCAGATAACCACACTTACAACGGAATATGAAAAGAACTGCACCAGAAGTGGGGGAACCTGGGCTTTCGTCCTGGATCTGCCACACATTGTGTATATGGCTTTGAATAACGGGAAAGAAACTAGCATTGCGTTTTTGAGTGTCTTCTATGTACTCATGTCTGGGTAAGATACTGTACATGCATGTAACCTCTTTAAATCTTCCCACAACCCTGTAAGGTCAGTATAATGATCCCCATTTTACAGATGAAGAAGTTGAACCTCAGAGACATTTTGTAACTTCGATCACTGAGTTAATAAGTAGCAGAATCAGGAAGCTAACTTGTTTCTACTCATTCCAAAGTTTTTGCTGTTTCCACTATACCATGTGGCCTCTGGAACTCAGTTGCTTCATCTGTAAAATGAAGGAGACAATCAAACAAGCATCCATGTTTCTTCAGTAGAGGAATACACAAGATCAAAATCCAATCCCTTCCCTTTTTTTGTTGTTTAATTATTTCTGTGATAACATGCCCATGCCTCATGTAGAAGTGTCGCAGGATCTTTCATTGAAATAGAAATTTGTTTAAATGTGTTTCCCTCCTCTCTCCTCGCATCACCAGTTTCAATCAGTCGGCAGGGCTGTGCTCCTTTGCCTCAGAGGGTATTTTTGGCAGGATGGGAAGCAAATGCCACTTGAATTCCGAGAATTTTCCTAGTTGTTGTAAAAGCCTAAACTCCTTGATGTTATTAGGATAAGTGTGCCAGGAGAGGAGGAAGAAGAAAGCAGTGGCTTTGGGGTCAACAGAGGGAGGTGGAAAGATTTCTCCAGCAAAGAAAGAGAATGGTGTTCTGTGTGCAGGAATGTGAGCACAGCTCCAGAGCAGAGCCTAAGGGAAGTGGCAGTCCTGTCCTGCAGAGGGGTCTAGAGAGAGGGCCAAGAGACACTGGGCTGCAAGCGCAGACTTTGCAGCCTTAGACAAGATTCCTGGGCCTCCACGTGGCACAGAAGCAGAGAGTGCACAGGCTTGAGGCATGACTACGGATGAGCATGATGAACTAGAGATGGAATACTCTTCCATCCATCTGTCAGTACCATGAACACTTCTGTGATTCTTGTGCAGCCTTAATGACTAAGACTAAATTTCTCACCCATCAAATGATATAGGAGCTTAGATCAGATTTTATGTGGATTTAAAATAATAAATAAATGTGGTATTTCCTGCCACCGGAGCTTGTAGACTGAATCACATCTGCTCCACAATATTGGATGTGACTCAAACTTGAGTCAGGTGCATATGGAAGCTTTATTGAAACCGATCTCCCTTCTGTTTATAATCTCTCATAAGGCCCCATTTTCAGGCTTTAATTTTAAAGGAATTAAATATGAGCTACTCAAAATTCTATATTAAATTAGTCGCAGCTTCCAGTAGAATTTCTAATCGATCCGCTTCTATTTAATGATATAATAGCTAGTAGCCAGAGTCATGCAGAAAGTGGTCACGATGTACTGGACCACCAGTTCATACTGAAGGTAAAAGGCACATCTCAGAATCTCGGTTACTCCTGAGGAGAAGGTAAAGCAACGAGATCAGGGAGGGCCACAAGGGACATGGGCAACTGTGATTAAGGTCTAAAGTCTAGATCTTGAGTGGGTGGTGGGAGCACCAGTCTTTGCTTTATTATGTAGACTTCATAACTTACAAGTACACAACAAGTACTCTTTAGCATGCATCAAATATTGCAGTTAAAAAATTTTTTTTAATGCTGAAAACCTCTAGCAAGATCAAGGTCATACTCCTAATGCATACCCCCAGCAGATTTGCTTGCCTGACCTACCAGAAGGCTGATTCACACCATGTCACTTCTTGAATCTGTCACCCCCTTAACACACATGTGCACACACACACACACATACACACACACACACAGGAACACACTCAACTTTGACCATGTTTTGCCCTTTACTGAGGAAATAAATTATGTTTCTCATAACACAATGATTATGTTCCAATCACAAAATCTACCGGGCTGCCTGCATCTGACCTTCACTTTCCTCCCTCTCTTCTGCTACAGTGGGAAAAGTGTAGCAGTCCTTCCACACGTCTGAACCAGGCACCCTCAGCACACAAAGATGTTTTCCCCTGTTTCAGGTTGCAAGTATGCTCTAGTGTCTCTCCCCCACTAAAACAATCACAAGCAGACTTCCAGGACCTCCCGTCCTCCCCAGCTGATTCTCTTTGTCCTTCACAGCAAAATAACTTCTTTCTAAAAACCCTTCCACCCTCACATTTTCCATTTCTGCTCTCCTACTTTCTCCTCAGCCCACCTGGCCACGTATGTCCACTCGAGCCACTTGCGTCGAGATCACAAATGTTACCCCTGTTGTCAAATCCAGTAGTCACTTTTCTGCTTGTTGCTTCCTTGATCTCTCAGCATGTTATTCTGTACAGTGCAGTACTCCTTCTAAACCACCCACTGCCATGGTCTGCCAACCACCTCAACTGGTACCTCCCGCAGTCCCCCTTCTGATGCCTTCTCTGGCTGATCCTAAATGTTGGACTGCCCAAGACACTTCTGCTGACTCTACCACTGACCTCTGCATTTGGCTCCAGACTCATGAGTACAGTTGACTTCTTGACATCCCCATCTGAATGTGTAATTTATGTCTCCAACATAACATGTCTAAAACATAACTCTTGCTTTCCCCTCAATCTCACCCAATCTTATTCCTTCTCAGTAAGTAGCACCACATTCCAAAACCTTAGCCACTCAAAAGAAAAACCCCTAAGAACTGTCTTTCATTCCTCTCTTTCCTTCCCTTCCATGTCTAAATTCTCAAGTCCTGCTGATTCTACTCCGAAAAGATCCCCAAGCCTATCACCTCTGCTCCCTTTCTACCACTACCATCCTAATTCAATCGCCATCATACCTGTTTTGGCTACTGCTGTAGCCTCCTAACTCATCCCTTGCTTCCGCTTTCACATCTCCACAAACCACCCTCAAAATTATAAACAGACTTTTAAACATAAATCCGATCACATCATTTCCATCACCAGGAAGGCCCTCTGGTCTGCTTCTGACCACCTCTGCAACTTCAACCCATTACTCTTCCCCAGACTTACCTTGCTGTTTGTTTGGGATTTTTTGTTTCATTGTTTGTTTTTCAATTTTTTTTAAGCCCACTAGGCATTTCTTACCCATAAGTCTTTGCTCTTACTGTTTTCTCTGCCTGGCATGATCAGCCCCTAATCATTGCAGGGCCTACTTCACCTTGATGTCCAGGTATTGCCTCAAATGTCACCTCTTAAGAGAGGACTTGCCTCTGCATGTTATGTAATGTTATAGGTTATAAATACATAAACATTTTCATATACATACATTTTTATTTTTTACCATTTCTTAAAGCTGGTTATTATACTATGTTAGTACATAATAAAAGTTTATACACTTTATATACTTATTTTGTATCCAGTCACTAATATGAATTCTCTCAAGTCAAATATATTTTAAAATAAATTCTCTTGAATTTTCTAGGAAAAAGTTCTTTTTAACATTGTCTTCTCCTTTATAATTGTTGTATGTCTTATTTGCCCTTCTTATATTATTGCATTGGACAGAAAATCCAAAGCAATGTTGAATGTTAGTGATCACAGCAAACAGCAGACTCACACAGAAATAGCTCCAGCGTGACATTTACTGTGGTGACTTCTTTATTTGGGGGCTCTTTGCAAACCCTATGATCTCTGCTCATGCATTTAATATGTTAATATCGTTGATTTAGTTACAAATTTCTTTCATACTCAATCATGGCTTAAGTTCATTTCTATTTCCTGTTACTCCAGTTTATATTCTAAGAAATAGCCCTTAAAATGACTTCTGCAGATAGCTAAACTCATCCATATTGCATTACTTTTTTTAGTATCAATGTCAGCAAATACTCTTATTTTCAGATTCTTAAGATGGACAAAGAGCACAGAGGAGTAATTCTGGTACCCAGTGATCTCGAGTTTCCATAAGTGGTAAAGATTGTGATGTTGCTATTTCAGAACAGTTTCTTTTCCTAATTCTTCCAAGTCTGATCAAGGGAGCAGGCAGCACCTGAACAGCCAACAAAATCCAGCTCATCAGAAGAAAATCCCAAGTCATCTCAAGTCCACCCTTTCTGCCAATGACGTTTGGTACCCCCAATTTGTTGCTACAAATTCCTGGCTTTTTAGTTCTAGCTCAGGAGGAGAATTATATAATTCTCCTTTAACTACACTTGCCCAATAAATGTTTATATGTTCCTCCAACTCAGTGGTCACACAATTTAATTTTTTTCCCTTTCCCTCTTCTAAGCTGTAAACCATCCTCCAAAAACATAGCTACATAACTAAATCTCACTAGTTTTACCCTTTGAGGTTCTCATATTGGTGACTTATGACTATTTATGTAGATTTAAGGTTTGATGGCAACATAAACTCATATATACTATTTAAGTGGAAATTTTTATCACAGAATGTAGCCATTTAAACTGTATCCTAAGTCTCCCATACCAATACCCCAATGTGTCCTTGCATCTTAATATTATACTCCCCATATCCTGCAAGTCTCCTTCTGGTGTCCACCTCAGACCTGGACAATATCCTCCCATCTTCTGGGCCTATCTTGTGGGCAATTGTCCTTACTTCATCATACATGAGATGTATTATCCTGCAATTATTCCTCTTCCCTATGCTTATCAGAGTCACTGGACTGTTTTCATTTGACTTTTTAAAACTTCATTCTACTACCATCCAGGATCTCATTTTGGGTGCTGATTATCTGAAAGTGGATGGTATAGATGTCAGGCAGATGTCATTAGTCCCAAAAATGAATTTGGTTTCAATACTAGGGCAAGTCTAATTAGCAATGCTAAATTTTACCAGGTTGGTTTTTTTTTGAGATTTATTGATTCTGTTAATCTCTATATTTAGCTACTAGAAACAAGGCAGTAGTGATAATGGCAGCCACTAAGTCAAAGATAATTAGTAAAAATACGGTGTGTCAACTTCAAACAGAAAGCAGAAGTGCATTAACAGTAACCAAGGCATATAAATGTAAGATAGATAGATAGATAGACAGATAACAGATCCAGGTCTAGATCCCCTTCCTTTCTTACCTATGCCCACCTGAAATCAATCCCTTATATTCTTATTTCCCTCTGACACTCTCAACCTTGTCTTGACATATCTACCATCTTTCCTTTACACTCTTAAACCTGACCCTTATGTCCTTTCCACTTAGATTTTTCCATATTAGATCTATCTACTTTGGATTCCAAATGATGTTCCATGTTTTTTATCTTGAAGATTCCTTAAAGTTGAAAATAGGTAGATGCTATGAATATAAAGTTCTAGCAAACTTGGTCTATATCTGGATGACTGAAACAGATGGAAAACATTCTCAAGGTTCAGGAATTGTAATTGGCTAAACAGGCTTAGTCTTGAGTTACTTATGGGCAGGTGCCATACAATCCATTGAGGGCCCAGATAGAACAAAAAGGCAGAGGAAAGGTGAATTTTCTGTCTTTTTTGGAGCTGGTACACTCATCTTCTCCTGCCCTTGGACAGCAGAACTCCAGGTCCACCTGCCTTCAGACTCTGGGGCTTGCACTAGTAGTCCCACCAGGTTCTCAGGCCTTTTGGCTTTGGACTGAATTACATCACCAGCTTTGTTTTTCTCCATCTTGCAGACAGCATATTGGGAAACTCCTTCATCATGTAAGCCAATTCCCAAAATAAATACCCTCTTACGTATCTTTGTATATATTGGTTCTGTTTCTCTTGCGAACACTAATACACACACATATACATAAATACATAAAACAGCAATGCAATTTCAGCTGAACTAAAAACCTGCTAGATAGAGCTCTTGTTTATGAATGGGTACAGTTCTTCAGGACTGAATGGTATGTGCAATATTTAGTTTAGGGCTATGCTAATATTTATGGCAATAAAAAATATTTAACTTAAAGATGACAAAATTATAATATTTTTAAAAAACAACAAAAAAAAAAACCCACAAGACCTGAGTCCTTGGCAAGCTTGTACTGTATCCTCACAGTGTGAGACACAAGGAAAGAATTAGTTCTTATATGTAGGCTGAACCCAGACCAGTCGGTGATTGCATCTGGGCAAGTTCTGTGAATGAATAACATATTTCTATTCCAAAAAATATTCTCCAAAAGATAGTTTTTGTTATTTTAGTTCCAGCTATTTTCAAGGATGGTGTTCAGATTTCTTGAATTTAGGAATTTACTTCATGCATTTAACAGATCATTTGGCTTCCTCTAAGCCTGCTTTTCCTAATAAGTAGAGTTTTAACCTACTTTCTTCAAGAAAAGAGAAATAACTTTAAGGAGGAAGAAAGCACCCAGTAAAATGGTACAAACAGTCCAGAAAGTGCTTCATAATTTGAAAAGGATCTAATAACAAAATTTTACATTTTGATGGTAAAGAAACTAGTTCCAAAAATAATTATGCTTTAATATTACATAAATTGATACAACCATACCAAAAATATAGACTATCAAAAGTATTCCTCACATACATTTCTTAGCAGCAAAATTGACTATAATTAACATACTCATCATGCATATATAGCTTTTGCCAAACTGGGTAGCAGTGTACTTAAAAGAAAAAAGAAAAGCACTGAATTTAAACTCCTGGTTTCTAATTTAAAAATAAGAGGGTTAACCTAACTATCTCAAAGTTAACTTCTAACTTAAGAAGTCCACTATTTTAAATCAGTATTGTGGGATTCAGTTAATCTTTCTAAACTAAACTTTCTAAACTCTCTAAACTTTCTAAATTATCAACAATAATTTGCTCTATTTAATGTTAAGACACATTTTGAAAGCTTATTTATACCTAAAATGTTCTAATTTCCAATCATGCAAGATTAATATGCTATAAAAAAATGTTCCAAGACGTTAAATGCCAGAGTGTATTTATTAATTCATCCCTTGTGACTCTCATGTGCATCATCATATTTAGCCATTCATTTATTCATTCTTTGATTTGAATATTTATTAAGCATATGCTGTATATCCAGCACTTAAAAGGCATTAATGAAAGAGAACCAGAAGGCATATTTTCTTCCCTTTTTCCCTCACAATCTGGTTGAAGAGCAACTCTTACGGGGTGCTTTACCATGTACAGCAATAGTCTAAGCACTCTTCCTGTATTAACTCCCTGAAATCCTGCAATAACTTTATGAAGTTAGCATTATAGTTAACTCTTTTCACAGATAAAGAAAATGAAGCACAGAGGGGTTAAGTAACTTGTCCAAGGTCACACAGCTTTGAAGTAGTGGGCCCAGAAACAAAAAGAACAGGGAAATTTTACAATGCAAAATATTACTGTGTCCATGTCCACAATTTCCAGGGAAATACAAATGAACAGAGAAAAGTAAGATAATTGGATGAGATGACTTATCAGAGATTTGTTTCCAATAACACCACACAAAGCAGCAGGGAATGTGGATTGGTAAAAAGCAAGTGGGGACCTGGGAACTGAAAACCCCAAGATGGAGGGAGCTTGGCTTTTGTAGGGTCTGGGAAAGAGGTATCTGTTGTCCTATTCTCTCATCTGTCTGTATTCTAGATCTTTCCAATGTGCACCGATCAGAAGAATTGTTTAAGAACATTATTACGTTTGTTATGAACAGCAGACATTATTTGCTATTTTGACTTCTTATAAAATGCTCCATGGTAACTGCTTGTAAAGCTGTTTTATTTTATATGTCAATAGCTGTCTGCATGATAGCCATTGTTTGACTTTCCATCTATTATTTCATGAACATTTTCTACTGTAAACTTCTAAATGTCAGGGAAAAAAAGAGTAGCTTGAAATTCAACTCTAGTTATTCCATTTTCTATTTACCAGCAAATCACGACCACACTGCCACCTAGTGGGCCACAGCCGCAGCCTCCGCGTTGACAGAAATTGCTCATTCAAGTATCTCAAACTTATTTAGGATTCTTCAAAATTTCTGTTTTTGCATTAGTTGCTTGGAATACTCAATCACCTTAACATACAAATAATATCACGAGTTAGGTTTCCAGCTTGTTCACAAAATCCACACAATGTACTTTGAATGAACGCTTCCCATTTTTGTTGACTTATCTGTAGCCACAGTTCCGTGGAGTTTTCTCGCATCACCTTAGGTTCACGATCTGCTCTTACTCTCTCTCCTGGACTCTGGCTTGGGCAGAAAAGGGACCTCTTTGGAGTCAACCTCTTTCTCTCAGCCTGCTTTCTTGATGCTGTGACTCAATCGATGGCAGATCCAGCCTCTGTCCCCTGCCCCAGCTCTGCATCAGCCATTGTGTCCTGTCTCCACTCTGCCCTTGCCTGGCCCACTCAGACGCCTCGCTGGAGCCTTGCCTTGCTGATGGCCAGTTAAACCTCACCAGTGAGTTCCTGTTAGTGATTCTCACCCTGGCTGGGTCATGCCCTCACCACTCCTCTTGGCCAGAGAGGTGGTTTTCTCAGCTGCTTAGTCCTCCTTTCCAAATATTTTTAAGAGCATGATGAATTAATACCTTGGTTGCCTGATCCTAGGGAAAAAGGGACACAGCAGCTTAAGGTATTTCTCATTCTTCTGGTTTCCTGCAAAGGCCTCTGTCCTTGAGTTGCAATTTGTATGTCCAGGAGACTACAGCTAAGGAAAACCTGCCTTACAGTCTTTGGGAATTTTCCCAAATTCTATGTAAAGGTATCAAATATGTAACACAAATATATGTAGTTTGGCCAGGCAGTGTTTTAGGCCCCCAATGTACGATGCTGTTCCCGTGAAATTTACATTTTAATGGGGGAAAGAGGGACAGATAACAAATATAGA
The DNA here is from genome assembly GCA_008750895.1 of Mirza zaza. NCBI lineage: Eukaryota > Metazoa > Chordata > Mammalia > Primates > Cheirogaleidae > Mirza > Mirza zaza. The sequence continues at coordinate 171,887 of VSMD01123680.1, forward strand.
ATAAATGTAATAATACTTTGGATGGTGAAAAGCATCTTGAATAAAAAACCAGCTAAGGGAACAATGAATACTGGGAATTGTTCGTGTTGGCAGCAGAATATTTTACATAAGTGTTCTAGGGAAAGTCTCTGGATTAGTTGTCTATTGCTGCATAAAATTACCCAGCAATTTAGCATCTTAAAACAACAAACATTTATTCCTTCACTGTTTCCATAGGTCAGGAATACGGGTGCAGCTTAACTGGGTACCTGTGAACCAAGGTCTCTCACAGGCAGCCGTCAGGGCTGGGGCTGCAGTTATCTGAAGGCTCAGCTGGGATCTGCTTCCAAGCTTACACGTGTGGCCAATGACAGACCCCGGGTGCTCACTGGCTATTGGTCAGAGACATCAGTTCCTTGCCTAGTCCCTATAGACCTCTCTATAAGGCAACCCACAAGGGCTCCAGGAAAAACAGAATGAGAGAGGGTTCATCGTGCATGCAAGATGAAAGCCAGAGGCCTTATGTAAACTCATCCTGGAGGTGACAGTCCATCACTTTGCTGTATTCTATTTGCTAGATGTGAGTCACTAGGTCTAGCCCACACTTACAAGGAGGAAACTACACAAGGGTGTAATACCGGGAGGCAGAGATCACTGGAAGTCATGTTAGGTAAGGTGATATCGAATGAGAGACCAGACTGAAGTAAGGAGCAAGCTCTCTGGGAGAAGGGTGTCCACATCAAGGGAGCAATGTAAACCCTGAGACAGGAGCATTCTTGGTATGCTTAAAGAACAGCAAGGAGGCCAGCTTGTCTGGAGCCCAGGAAGCAAGGAAGAGAAGCAAAGAAGATGAAGTCCGAAATACCTGGAGGACAAACACTGATCTTTCTATCACTATAGATCAGTGTGCATTTTCCAGAATTTTATATAGCTGGAATCATACATCTAAATAAATAACACTCAGCATAATTATTTTGAGATTCATCTATGTTACTGAATATATCAAGAATTCATTCCTCTTTATGTCATAGCGTGATTGTACCAGTGTTTATTCATTCACCTACTGACGGACATTTAGGTTGTTGCTAGTTTTTGGCTATTACAAGTAAAGCTGCTATAAGCATTCCTGCCCAAATTTTTGTGTTGTCATTTATCTTAAATAGTTACATAGCAGTGGAAGAGCTGGATCATAAGGCAGGTATGTTTATATTTTTTTAAAACTGCCAAACTGTTTTCTGAAGTGATGGGACCATTTTACATTCCCACTGTTCAATGTGTGAGTGTTCCAGTTGCTCCACTTTCTCCCCAAACACTTGGTATGATGAGTCTTTTTAATATTAACCATTCTAATAGGTGTACAGTGGCATTATTTTGTGGCTTTAATTTGCATTTCCTTAATGACTCATGCTTTCTAACATTTTTTCGTGTGCTTATTTGCCATTTATATTTCTTTGATGAAATTTCTCTTCAACTTTCCCCCACCCCATTTCTTTCTTTCTTTTTCTTTTGTTTCTTTTCTTTTCTTTTTTTTCTTCTTTTTCAGTGACAGGGTCTCACTCTGTCACCTAGGCTGGAGTGCAGTGGTGTGATCATAGCTCACTGCAACCTCAAACTCCTGGGCTCAAGCAATCCTCCTGCTTCAACCTCCAATGTAGCTGGAAATATAGGCCTGTGCCACTACACCTGGCTAATTATTTTTATTTTTCGTAGAGACTGGGTCTCACTATATTGCCCAGGCTGGTCTTTAAATCTTGGCCTCAAGCAATCTTCCTGCCTAGGTCTCCCAAAGTGCTGGGATTATAGGCATGAGCCACTGTGCCCAAGCCCCACTATTTTTTGAAGAAGTTGTTTGAGTTTTTAGATTTCTTTATATATTCCAGATATGAGTCCTTTAACAGATAAGTATTTTTTTCCATTTATTCTTTATTACCTTTTTCCTTTTGCCATCTTGTTTTAGATTAATTAAATATTTTTTATTATTTCATTTAGATACTTTCCCACAATTTTTGAATGTTTTGAGGGGTGTGTGCATATGTGTGTGTATTTCGTTCTTTTTAACTCTTTGCATTTCAATTTGAGAAGTTTTTACTGATCTACTTCAAGTTCACTGATTCTTTTCTTGGCCATGTCAGTCTAAAGATATTTTTATTTTTCTCCTTCTGGGTTTTCAAAAAAATTTGTTTTGCTATTGCTGTCACATATTTTACTTCTATACATGTTATAACCCCATAATATTTTGTGTTAATTTTTCTTGAAACACTTGATTATATTTTAAAGATACTTAAGTAATAAGAAAAAAGTCTCTATTTCATAGCTACCATTTGTGATGCTCTCCATTCTTTTGTGTAGAGCCAGATTTCCTTCTGGCATGATTTACTCTCTGCTTGAAAGCCTTCCTTCAACATTTTTTATAGTGCAGGGTCTGCAGGTGATTGATTCCTTCGACTAAGATGTACCTTCATTTTTGCAAGCTGTTTCTCTGGGCAAAGAAATTACAGTTGAAAGCTTTGTTTATGTGGTTTTTTTTTTGGGGTGGGGGTTAGGTACTTTCACAATGTTGCTTCACTGTTTTCTAGTTTGCATTTTTTTCCATCAAGAATTCTGCATTTAGCCTTGTCTTTGTTCCTCTGTATATAATGTGTCTTTTATCACTGGCTGCTTTTAAATTTTCTATTTCCCACCAGTTTTAAGCAATTTAATTGTGGTGTGTGCTTTTGTGTAGTTTTCTTCATGTTTCTTATGCTTGGGGTTCTTAGATTCTTAGACCTGATGGTTTATAATTTTCATCAAATGTGAAGATTTTTTCAGCCATTATTTCTTACATTTTTCTGTCCCTCTCTCTTTCTCTCCTTTGGGGATTCTAAATTCTCATATATTAGGTTGCTTGAAGTTGTCCCATAGCCCACAATGCTCTATTAATTTGTTTAGGAATTTTCTTTTTTGAATAGTTTAATTGTGGATAGTTTCTATTACCATGTCTTCAAGTTCACCAATCTTTTTTTCTGTAATGTCCAATCTGCCATTGATCCACTCTGGTTTTTTTTATCTCACACATTATAATTTTCACTTCTAGAAATTAGATTTGGGTCTTTTTTATATCTCCCATTCTATACAGGTCAGATTTTGATGCTAAATAAGTTCTGAGAAAACATTCGGTTTTCACAGCTTTTAGGATTTCAAAATTGCAGACAAGAGATTGTAAACCTGTATTATTATCATTCTTATTTATAAATGAGAAAATGGCTTCAGGAGGTTGGTTAACAGCCCTGGTTTGCACAGCCAGCAGGTGACAGAGCAGACTGTACATCAGGCCTCCTGCCTCCTGGTCTGTATTTTTAGAATTTAGCATATTTAGAATGATGAGAACTCCTAAGAAATACAATTTTGTTCTACTTCACAGCCACCACCAGCTATCTATCTGCCGTACTGCTCTTATTGTTACTATGGATTATTATTTTCCTGAGCGACCATGAGCAATTATAATAGAGGATAAGGGAGTGGGAGAAGGAAGACAGTGGCAGAGCCTAACACTTTCCTAGAATCCTGAAATGCTGATGGAAGGCTGATACTCTAGATTTAGATGAATGGGTGGCCAGTCTATAAGCATCTCAAGAAGAATCAAAAAGAGCTCACTGAATATTCAAAAGGTATTTGTTGAAGACCTACTATGTATTAGGTACTCTTCTAGGCACTGGCAATGCAACAAAATATATGAACATCTCTACCCTGTTAGAGGACATAGACATGTAACCAAATAATTAGAATATACTGTGATACATACTGTAATAGAATTTGTCAGGAAATAGGAGAATGTCAGGAAAGTCTTGTTCAAAGAAGCTGATATTATATCTGGACCTGAAGGACAAGTTGTTTTTATAGATAGAAAAAAGGCAGAATACATGGAATGGCTATTCTAAAAATGTACTTTCAATTTCTGCTTCTGACCAAGATGGAATGACAGGGACAGGATTTATTCTCCCACCTAAAAAAATGGGAAAAATATATGAACCAGCAGTTCTCAAAACATTGTACTTAGGCAACAAAGAATAGTGATCCTAGAGAGATGGGAAATAAGGTAAGCCCTACAAGTGTCTCAGCTTACTGCCTGAAGAGAGTAACAAGACTGCAGGCAGAGAGCAAATTTCTTGAGTTGAGAAGACAAAGTCAGTTGTTTAGGAATGCCAAGGTGGCTAGAGGTCACAGGGCAGAATGCCAGAGAAGAGAGAACTATATATAGAGAAAACTACACATCTGTAGAGGGTCTTTCTTGAGTATTCAGCTGAGTTCTGATCAGCACATGCATGTCAGGAAACTACCCAAGGCTGGGGGAAAGAAACCATAGGATTAGAGGGGGAAATCCTTGGAACTCAATTAGAGGGGGAAATCCTTGGAACTCACATAGAGCCATGAATGGAAGCTGTTCCCACCAGCCAGAGCAGAAAACCTCATAATTCATTGAGCATTTGAGTAGAGTACTCAGAACTATTTTGCTTTAGTAGTGAGACAAAAATCAGGACTAGACTAACCACTGCTCTGTTCTGTTTTTGCCTAACAAAGCCTAAAAGCAAGACTCAAAAAGATCATATAGTTTCCAATTAACTGTCTTCTAGAACAAATCTCGAGAATATTTATAGAAATTTTTAAAATGTGCAATACCCAACAAGGTAAATTTCACAATGTCTGGCATCTAATAAAAAATTACTAGGCATGGCAAGACACAGGAAAATAGGGTCCACAAAGAGGTGAAAAATAATCAATTGAAATTAGTCCAGAAATAACACAATTAGTAATTGAAGACATTAAACATTACTGATAAGGCTAGAAATACTACTATTAAAACAGAACATATGTATTCTATATGTTTAGGAGCTAGAGAAAAGATTGAACATGTTAATTATTAATATGTTAATATTATACGAATGAACTAATGTGAAGCTCTTTAAAACTTTTATTTATCCCATTATGATAGCTCTGACTTGCCTGGTATACTGCACAATGTATGGTAAAGGCACCAACTTGTCTTTCTAAAAGCTGAAAGATTTTTAGCTCCAAAATGTGGCCCCAATTAGATAGAATGAACCCTCTTTGATAGCACAACAAAGTGACTATAATCAACAATAAGTTAGAGTATACCTTAAAATAACTGAAAGAGTGGAATTAGAATGTTCCTAACACAAAGAAATGATAAATGCACGAAGTGATGGATACTTCAGTTACCCTGATTTGATTAATTCACGTTGCATGCCTGTATCAAAACGTCACATGTACTCTATAAAGATATAAAACTATTATGTACCCATAATAATTAAAAATTAAAAATTTAAAACAACAACAAATTCTGGTTCCAATATACACACCTTAATAGAACATGCACTCAGGGCAACATTTCCTAAAAGGGACTGTGGGTCTCTTCCTACCCCATGTGGTTGTAACGTATAGTAATAACATGAATGGAAGCTGTTATCACAGTGCTGGATGCATTAAGCCCTCAGTGGATATAAGTTATTTGTTTATTTTAATTCACTTTACACAAAAATAAAAGCATTTTCTCAGTCCTTCTGGAAGGGCACAAACAACCTATAGCACACTCTTCCAAGCAATGCGTTTAAGTTTTCTATTCTTTCTCTTCTTTTTCCTTTTTCTCATGTTTTCTTACCCTCTCTTCCTCTCCTTCTATTTTTTTTTTAATTTTTTATCATTTATTTATTTATTTTTTGAGACATAGTCCCGCTTTGTTGCCCAGGCTAGAGTGAGTGCCATGGCATCAGCTTAGCTCACAGCAACCTCAAACTCCTGGGCTCAAGCAATCCTGCTAACTCAGCCTCCCGAGTAGCTGGGACTACAGGCATGTGCCCCCATGCCTGGCTAATTTTTTCTATATATATTAGTTGGCCAATTAATTTCTTTCTATTTATAGTAGAGACAGGGTCTCGCTCTTGCTCAGGCTGGTTTCGAACTCCTGACCTCGAGCAATCCTCCCACCTCGGCCTCCCAGAGTGCTAGGATTACAGGCGTGAGCCACGGCACCCAGCCCCTCTCCTTCTAATATCCTATTATTTTAATCTCTTTGAGAATGTGATGAGAGATGTGGATCTTCTTCCCAGAAAATTGCTCTTTAGCACATACACACGTACTTTTAAGGAAGACACAAATTCCCCCAAGTTCATCAGGGGATCCTACTTTGTGGAGTTCATCATTTTGGAATTAAGTAATAGTGTATATGTAAGAAAAATACCAATCACATTGTATATTATTGTTTACCAATACATTAAAGTTATTTTCAAAATCATTTTTATACTATAAAAATACTATGCAATATTTGGGGAAACTGGAAATACCATGAAAATAAAAAGAATAACATATAAGTGACTACCCTGAATAACTTAGGCAAGTGAATGAACCAAACAACTTCTTATGGACAGTACCAGTTCTATTTTTCTAGGATTCTGTTCTTGTCAACAACTTAAATTCATGTAGTACAAGTAGCTTATAAAGTGCTTTCACATATATTATCTTCATAAATCCTCATAAGCCTCTTGAGAGATAGGAAAGACAGATATCTTCATTTTATCTTCATTTTATAGATAAAAAGTGTAATTTCAGAAAGACAGAATGACTTTTATCTGCAGTTACATAACTGGATCTCCAAATGCCTAATCCAGTGATTCTACCATTTTATTTCATTGGCTCTTATGGAAATTATTCCCACAAATAACCTTTCCATTCCAACTGTTCATTTACACTCTAAACCAGCAGCCCCCAATCTTTTTGGCATCAGGGACTGTTTTCATGGAAGACAATTTTTCCACAGATGGGGGTTGGGGAGTGTAGGATGGTTTGGGGATGATTTAAGCACATTATATTTATTGTGCACTTTATTTCTATTATTATTACATTGTAATATACAATGAAATAATTATACAACTCATTGTAGGTTGGGGATTCCTGCTATAAATCTGATTTGCATTTGATTTATATATATTTATTATATTATATATATTCATATTCTATTTTTCCAACATACTATAAAATGGTGATTGTGACTGCTTCTCTGCCCTCCTACATTTTCTGTCGACATGCCAGTGTAAGTCAACAGATATTGCTGTAAAAATCAAGGACAAGAATGCCATATTATTCTTGTCCTTGAATAATAGGACAAGCTTGTTAGTTTAAAAGCACAATATAGCATGTAATTTTAGCAGGGACCTTGTGGTTTGTCCATATACTAACATTCAAATAAGTCATAATGCAATAGAAATATTAATTTATATTTAATGAGTATGTGATGACCAATAAGTTTTAAAGTGTACTCAAAATGCACTGATTATTCCTAGGAGTAGCTTAAGGGCATTTTTAAAAATCACATATACTTTTACCTGTAGAAAGCCCAGAAGTCAAATGCCAGGTCAAAGTTTCATTCATATGATACTTAGTCCATTTCAGCTGCGATGTTTGGATAATTCCCTCATTTGGGGCATTTTATTCCTGAGAGATCTGGTGATTTTCCCAGAGCCAGATGTTTATCTGTGAAGAATTTCCACCTGTCATTTTATCAATTATTGAATTTAAATTCAATATCCTCTTTGGTTACTTTTTATGGCTAAATCTCATCTGATCCCCTTAAGGCAGGAGTTCGGCTCTCTGGACAATAACAGGAGTTACACATGAGCAAGTATGACTAATACCTAAATAACACTTTCAGATTTCATATAAGGACAAATCGTTAATATTTGGAGAAGCAGCCAAGTGATTCTACTGACTAGGATATTAATAATAACAATAAACAAAAAAAATCTCCAAATTCTTCAAGGGGTTTTAAACTCACTTTCAAGCTCCTTGGATTAATGCCAGTGTGGTTTTCTAAGTATAGAGCAAGTCTAACCGTAAGAATGTATGCGTTTGATTTCGTGGGTAAAATTAAGACCAATAATCTTTATGTTTTTAAGTGAGGAATCACAGCCCAACATAAGTATCTATTTGAAATTTATAAAGGGTTTTAATAAATACTGTACTGCTCAAAGATGTTTATTTTTAAGGAGGTTCCTTTATTTCAATCTTTTAAGAGCTATATTTTTGGCTTCAAATGTTGCTTTTATTGAACAGATGATAACAATATAAAATGAAGGCTTTAGGCAAAAAATGAACATGAAAAGAATGTTCTGTACCTTCAAATTTCCATTCTTCATCTTCAACCAAAACCATTTATAACACCTCTCCAGCTCGCATACTTTCATGCCCTTTCCACTCTCCCTCTTACCAAAACCTAGGTTCAAAAAAGCAGGTTGGAATTCTGTCTACACACAGCAGATTAAACACATATGTTTATTGTTGCTCCTTTGTAATATTCCAAAATGAAAATAAATGCACAAAACGGTATAAATCTACAAGAACAAAGAGAATGGAAGAACAGATAACAGCAGATGAGAGATGTCAACAAAACTTTGGACTCAGGAAAGCAGGTGGATAAATAGTAATAGATTTGGCAGATCAGAGAAAATGGAACTGTGAGCTTGCAGGAGAGGAAGCTGCTTAGCCCTGCTGAATCTCAGAAAGACTTAAATCTTAGGGACAGTTGGTACCTCTGAAAGCAGAATGTCAGGGCAAAGCAGCAAACTGGAGGACAGGTTGAAAGTTTACTTGAGGGTCAGTTAGACCCCAGATCCCCTCCCCAGGAAGCTGACCCTCCTTGGCCTCTAATGAAAAGATTTACCTTTCAGGAAATTTACAACCAAAAACGGACAGTGGAGTGGTATTGGTTAAAGGCAATACAGGAAAAAGGAATTTAATAGAGTCTACCAAATGAATAGTGAGACTCTCAAGCTCCTTTTTCCTTTGTCTCCCAGATTGCTTGCAGCTGTGCTTTTATTTTCCAGGCAGGAGTTAGAAGAATTCCTTAAGGCAGACACTGGGTCTCAATCCAGAGTGATTTCGTCCACTAGGGAACATCTGACAATGTTTCAAGACATGTTTGGGTCTGACATCTGGTGTGTGTGGTAGGGACAGAGGGGTTGCTACTGGCATCTAGTGGCTAGAGGCCAGTGATGCTATTAAACATCCTACAAATGCACAGGACATCACCACACCACAAAGAATTATCCAGCACAAAATGTCAATAGTGCCAAGGTTAAGAAATCCTGCACCAAAGCAGTGGTTTTCAAAGTGTGGTGCCCCTACCATCTGCATCTGCATCACCTGAGAACTTGTTAGAAATGAAAATTCTCCCAGGCCCCTCCCCAGATCTACTGAATCACAGACTTTGGGGGTGAGTCTTAGCCCCCTGTGTTTTAACAGGCCCTCCAAGGGATTCGGTGCAGCTACAGTTTGAGAACTATTGTTGAACCGCTGCTCTTAGGAAAGTGCAACCCAAGAGAAAAGCTCTACAGATGCTGAGAGCTGGTGAGCCCCCGATTCTGTATGAATCTGTCCCTGCCTCACATTCTTGTCACATGAGATTACCATCAGCTTGCTAATGCCTTACTCTCAACCAAAAATAATCAGCCGGATAAATCACCAAGGATCATTGAGAAAAACATCTAACATGAGAGTGGGGCACCAAGATCAACCAAAGATGTATATGTGTGTATGTACACACACACACACACACACACACACACACAAAGCCTGTAATTAATATCTTCAACAAAATAAGGTGGGTTTCAAAAACAACACACAGAACCAGAACGAGGGGCTCAAACTGCAACAGGAATAATTTGATGCTGAGTCACAGAATCAACGGAGTAAAGTTACTTCAACAACATGGGGCCAGTGGTGCAATGGATAACGTGTCTGACTACGGATCAGAAGTTACTTCGCTATCTCCTACCCACAGACTGGCTTGGTTCTGGACACACGTGGTTAAAATAAGACCAGATTCCAGCTCTGGCTGAGGCGGACCCTAGAGGTTAGTGACCAGGAAGGTCCTGACAAGGAAAGAGCACTTTGTAACGGTATGTTGACCAAGTATGACCCAGGAATTAACGCAATCAATACTTTCCTTTTGTTTCCCACTGTTGTTTCAAAATTTCTTCAATAGAAGTTGCCTTCTGCTTTTTGGTAAAAGCTTTGGCAGTTTCCTGACTTCTCACTCTTAAGAAACAGAGTTCAGCCATCACTTAGCCACAAAACAAAGTCTCAATTTACACTTTGAAAGTGTCTGGTCCAATATAGCAATCAATACTTTCATATTTATTTGGGATAAGGTATCTCTTTCCCGTCTTTCAGCTACAACCCACAGAGGCAAGACCCTGCTCATTAGGAGGAGGCGCTTGTTCTCTGTGGCTTCTCTCTCACTCTGCTCCTCCCATCTTTGCTAACTGTGGTTTCAGCCCTTAAGCCTAGGCAGTGGGGAGGGAAGAGGGACAGCGATGCTCTCTGGGCTTGACAGATGTCTCAAGCGTGTTCCTCCTGTCATCGGGCACTTCCTGTGTGCATGAGCAGATCCTCCCCTGATGGGAAATTGAATCTCTTCCTGTAGCTGCCACTCTGCCCTCAGTTCCTGGTTCTCTTGTCATTCAAGCAAATAGAGACCCTGTGCTGAGGGAGTTCCTCTGGGACAGGACTTGAAACTGCCCCAGCCCAGCTTGTGTGGCTCTTCCTCCCACTCTCCCCAGCATGGCTGTCATCCGGCCACAGAAAACTCTCCCACAGCCTTTGCCCTGATACATGCAGGGCACAGACATCATGGCACAGCTGCCTCCACTCTGCTGCACAAGCCTCTAAACTCTCTCAGCCACCGAGACCCAAAGAAAGCAGTGGTCTCACAGGTGTCTTTACACATTTTATTTTCAACACGTAAGGTGTTCCCCTTGCTCTAAGTCTCAGCCAATTTTTTATTATTTTTTTATTTCAGCATAATATGGGGGTACAAATGTTAAGGGTGTATACATTGCTCTTGCCTTCCCTCTCCCCTCAAGTCAGAGCGTCAAGGGTGTCCATCCCCCTGACAATGCACATCTCACTCACTATGTATGTATATACCTTTCCCCTCCTCCTCCTCCCACCTGCCCGACACCCCATAAATGTTTTGTTGTTGTTGTTGTTTTTTAACATTTTGTTTAGATTTTATAACTTTGCCTTCACCTAGCAAGGGTTAGAGGTATGCCCTTCCCCTCCACACTGTTTGTCACATCCCTCAGATGTGGGTCTACCCTCCACCCCCCAAGTCCCTGGTGAACACCACCACCCTTTGAGCACCTTAGTGTTAATCAGTCAGTACCAATTTGATGGCGAGTACATGTGGAGCCCATTTTTCTGATCTCATGTCACCTCACTTTGGATAATGGGCTTAAGCTCAATCCAGGATAATATAAGTGGTGCGAGCTAGCTGTTGTTTCTTAAAATTGAGTAATATTCCATCGTAAACATAAACCAAATTTTAATAATCTACTTATGAATTGACAGGCACTTGGGTTGTTTCCACGTTCTTGCAATAGTGAATTGTTCAGCCAATTTTTTAAAATGCGGTATGGCCGCCCTCTGGAAGACGTCCCCGTCATTGTTCTAGGAAGGTTCAGAATACCACACTGTGGGCACGCAGTACCGTGAGAGTGGCTGTGACAGCATCCAGGAAAGGACAGGGGACTGGTGGGACCCGCCCTTGCCTCTGGCCTGTGGGAGGCACACAACTTCTCTGGGCCCCATGCCCTCATCTCACATAAAATGCATCTTTCCTAAAATTCAAATGATTTCTAAATAAATTTCCAGTCCCAATGTGTGGTGGTTGTGGCCATATAAATAAAACACGATTTGGGCAACCAGAGGGTAAAATCTATATTCAAAGTAGAAAAGAATTATATTAAAAGACTCCAGATTCTTTTCTTTTTTTCTTTTTTTTTTTGAGACAGAGTCTTTCTCTGTCACCTAAGCTAGAGTGCAGTGGTGTGATCATAGCTCACAGCAACCTCAAACTCCTGGGCTCAAGTGATCCTCCTGCCTCAGAGTAGCTAGGACTACAGGTGCATGCACTATACCTGGCTATTTTTTTTTTTCTTTTTTAGAGATGGGGTCTTACTAGGTTGCCCAGGCTGGTCTCGAACAAACAATTCTCCTGCCTCAGCTTCCCAAAGTACTGAGATTACAGGAGGGTGAGCCATGATACCTGGCCTTAAATCTTTTTAAAATATAGCTCCTCCCCTCTGTAATGCGTGATTTGGGGGGAGGTGGCGAGGCCACGCACAGAGTGCTTGTTCTATGTCAAAGCTCCTGGCTCAGCTTTATTCTTTTGATGCATTCTGCACCAGCTCTTGCTCAACCCAGAGTCATGTGTTGGAGGTACATCTCCACAGTGCCCCAGCATTGGGTTAACTCTGACAGACCCTCCCTCTCAATCCCCAGAATATTAGCTGTGATTTTAGTTTATTTTTTTAAAAAATCTAAAAACATACTAAATCCAACATATTGCTGTTGAGGGCCTCACACTGGAAGATCCATTTATTCAGTGCAGAAGAAAAAATTAGTGGCTATGTTAATAAATACACATTTACAATCAGTCTTCAGCTCATTATTTTTGCAATATAATTCAGATCTTAAGCCTCTGAGATAGGCAATCTACGACTGTAGGGCATGGAAATTCACAGGTGTTATATTATCTGCATAGAGAACATTTACTATAATTTTGAATTCAAAAGATGTACATTATTTATTGCCAGGAAAAATCACAGCACTAAAATAGAATATAAAAACTATAATGTTCAAAGAAATTGTGTTCCTTAGCTCATAACCAGAACTATATTCATGTAAACGTAATGAAATTGTGTTATGTGGTATGTTATCCCTTGCTTTTTTAAAACAAAAAAGATTTAAATATTTTCACTAACCAAAAAATATTTTTAGAAGACAGAGATAATTAACCTTGGAAAGCTAATCATTCCTTTGGTTAATGATGAAATAAAATATATAAAGTATTTCTATCAATAAAAATTCTACCCATGAGGGTTCTAAAACTCATTATATATGAAATGAAATCTTCTCAAAAGGCAATACAGTATAGGTTTTACTGAAATTACATTCACATTACAGATATTACAATATTCATAAAGATATGGAAGCAATTATGGTGATGATGTTTTGCATTCTTTGAAGCAATTGCAACACATTGAAACTGACCCCTATGACCCAATTTTCTGGCATACCAGAAAATTCTGGGAGAATATTATTCCCTAATGTAAGAATGGAGAAACCACTAATACACTATTTTTCCCTCATTTTTCTATGCTTCTACAGCCTATTTGGGGTTTTGGATTTAGGACAGGAGGTTATGTTTAGAAACAGGTATTATCTTAATTGAATAACAGAGCTGCCTGCAATTTTTGTAAATTGCAGAAAGGTTTTTTCCATCATATGATATCACTAGGTGATTGCTTTTTGAGCTGGAAGGAGAAAACTGGGAAGGCTGAAGTATACAATTAAAAAGGTGTTAGATATGGGGCTTTGACCTCCCAATGGCGCAGGAGCTTAGCAGAGAATGATCAGGGACATTGGTTAACAGATGCAATGGCAGTGAAAATGGATTCTGACTCCCCACTCAGTACAATAATTGGTGTCCCAAATCCCTGGAGTCTCCCTCTTGTCTCTCATATATTATATAAATCAGAATGAACCTGTGAACTTGGTAGATCGAGGAGGTTGACATGGAATGAGGACCTCCTTGACCCTCTCCAGGATTCATAGATATCTAAAAACCTTCTGAGACGATTTTGACTTCTGGAGAGAGAAGCTCTCTCTAATCGCCCAGGAATTTGTTGGTTATGCACACCAGTTTCTGAATGATCAAGACTACCATAGAGGTAAATCAAACAAACCCAAACAAATAAAGTAAAAAACAAACAAAACCTCGCTTTATAAGAGAGGCCAAATATGGAACAGAATATGAGAGAAACCTCCCACGATTATATCATATGAAATGTTATTCAAATGGTGTATGTTCTCTAAAAAAAAGTTGAAAATATTTGAAGGGAAGCCCTTGGACTACCTATGACATAAAACTCTCCTGGCTCATGATCAGCCACATGCATCTATGTCCAAAGATATTATGAAAGCACAGGCCTTAATTGGCAATGCAAAAATCGTTCGTTCTAAAACAACTGTCTCAAATTTGATGATTCTAAGCCCTTTTAGGCCAGCATCTATCTTCTCATACAAAAAAAAAAAAAAATTGGTTAGGATGATTAAATTAAATAAAGTATTGGCCTGCTACCTTTTGTAACCAAAGCTTTTTAAAACTTTTTCTCACTTGAAGACATAATCATTAACAACCAATTGACCAAAATTAATTCTCTAGTAAAATCCTGTAAAAATGAACTGATTATCATAGTTATTCCACTTTAAAAGTAAATTCTCTAATTTCCCTGTTTTTTTTAAATAGTCCACCTAAACATTTAGCCCTATTCCTCTTTATTAAATTGTAAACCTGGGTTTCCCAAATCAATATCCAATACTCCAATTCCTCTCTTAAGGAATGTTTGAATAATATTTTAATAAGGTCTTTGAAGAATACTTACTTTCACAGTTAATGAACACTTTCTAGTAATTACCAAAAAAGAAAAAGAAAAACAAAGTAAGAAAGGAAAAAAAAAAGAAAACTTAAATCTATCTCCCAATATCTCAATAAGACCACTCACATAATTTTCAGGAACCAGTGCGAAATAAAAATCTAGGACATTTTATTCAAAAATTACTAAGAATTTCAAGACAGTGACAGCAGAGAATTAAATCAAGAGTGGCCTTTCTAAGTATGGGGCCCTGTGGACCCGAACCAATCACATGCTGGTGTGAGGTCTGCTCACAGTGGCATTCACTCATATATAATCTCTCCCATTTAGTGAATGCCTCCTTTTTCACTGCATGTGTAAGTTTAGATACATATATGAAGTTTGATCTTTATGAATTCATAAATATCATAGAATACTTCAGATACATGAGACTATGTCCAGTAGCACAGAAAATACAGGAAAAATGTATTAAAAATAATTCCCAAAAGCTAGGAAACACAGAGAATGAGAGAATAAGTCAGAACAATAGCTAGATCGTCTATATCCTTTGTCACATTACAGAAATAGAACCTCAGTAGTGAATCAATAGTGAGAACATTAATCAGTAGTTTAAAATATCTTTACAGAAAGAAAACACCAGGCCAGATGGTTTATCAGCTGCTTCTACCAAATATTTAAAGAACAAATAGTCGATGTCATGAACTCTTCCAGGAGATGGAAAAAGAAAGCATATTCTCTGGCTCATTCTATAAGGCTGGCATAAATCCTAATACCTGTGATGGATAATGTTCTTTCTCTACTCCACGCTTTCCCTCTGTACATTTTCCTATACCTTTGGGGCTGGAAGTCTGCAAGCTATATTTCATAGTCTCCTTGTCATCTAACTTCCTATTAGTTTCTCCTAAATATGAGGCACTGCCAAGAGACTGGAAAATCAGAGGGATTTAGAAGCAATTTGTTTCTAATTTCTGGCAGCTTCATCAGTAGTGGTAGCTTTAGCTGTGGCAGCAGCAGCCACCTGTGAGAGTAGGTGCTTAGTGAGAGAGTAACTGCTTAGCTCTCAACTGCAGCAGCCTCAGAATCATAGCAATTGTGAGCACTAGGTAACGACCAATTTTCTTTTGCTTCTTAGCCCTCATTTACCTTTGCTGGGTAGCATATTTTCCCCTTTTTTTCCCTCTAACTTTTCTAATAACTTTGTAATAAATTTAATTCCTTGTATTAAATTTTCTCTTCTTGCAATGTGTGGAATGGTCCTCTATTTTTCTGGTTGGACAATGACTAATTTAGTGTTTAAATCATCCAAGTTTATGGCATCTTATTATAGAAGCCCAAACAGACTAAGACAAGTACTAAAAAAAATGTTAGCAATTCAATTTAGCAATATATTTAAAAAGATAATATGAGATTGTCAGGTTGTGTTTATTCCAAGATTTCAAGGTTGTTTGAATATTGGCAGATCAGTCAACACATTGCACACCAATAATATTTGAAAGGAGAAAGACCATATTTCTTTATAGACTCAGGAAAAATATCTAATGAAATTTAGTATCCATTCATGACAAAAATTTATATCTAACTAACAATAGAAGATACTTTCTATAACCTATAAAAGGAATCTACAAAGATCTTATTGCTATAATTTTTCCAAAATGTTATAAATATTCTCTGTAGAATCAGGAAAAAATATCAAAATTTCTATTCAAAATTGTTCTGGAGATCACAGCAAGGACATTAAGGGAAGAAAAATAATTAAAATCATTATGCATTAAAAATTAAGAAAAAATACTGTAATTTTTTAGATGATACAGTTGAATGTCTACACAGAAAACCGAAACAATCTGTAAAAAAAGTATTAGGATATATTAGAGTTTAGCAGAGTCGCTGAAGATAATATCATTGTAAATATATAAATTTTATTTCTATATGCCAGCAATAGATAGAAAATGTAATTTTACTATTTATAATAGCAACAAAAAGAGCCATAAAAATATGTAAGCACTTTGTAGGAGAATTGTAAAATTTTATCAAAAGGTTTTTTAAATACCTAAATAAATAGAGCAATATGCCAACTTCCTGGAAAGAAATACCCAATATAGTAAAAAATCAAAATCAATTTTAATCTCATTTACTTAAAGTTTGGATGAAATTCTAAGTAAAATTTCAGCATGATTTTTTTTATGGAACTTGGCGAAGTGATCCTATGCATTTAAGTTCAAATGGTCCAAAGAAGAGCCAAAACTCTCCTTAAGCAAAAGAATGTGTTAGGGAGATATGTTCTAACTGCAGTAAAAAAGATATAAAGCTCTAGTACATAAGATGTAAGTGTCATGCGAGCATAGAGATGGAGAATTTGCTCAAGGAAACTAAAGAGAGAGCCCCCACAACTAATCCATACATTTACAAAAACTTGATTTATGAACAAATCCGGCATTTCACATCAAAGGGGAAACAAGGGAGTATTCAAATATGTTCAAAGATGAAACAATAGTTTAATCATATAAGAAAAAATTGGTATGTATTCATATAATACACAAATATTAATCCCAGAAGGTTTAAAAACTTAAATTTGGAAAGGAAAATATTTCAACTTTAGGAGAAAATATGGAAAAATATGTTTAGACACTCAAGTTAGAATTTATGAAAGAAAAAAGAGAAACAAAAAACTTTAAAGGAAAAAAATGTATAAACTCAATTGCTTTAAAATTAAAGCCTTATGTTAATCAAAACATAATAAAAAGATGAAAAAGCAGACAGAAACTGGGAGAATATACTTGAAACACACATAAATAACAAAGAATTAAAATGCAGAATGTATTCAAGAGGAAAGTGACATGATTTTACATATGGTTTTAAAAGATTACCAGGCCATTATTTGGCCAATAAATTATATAGGTGCAAAAGTGAAAACTGGGAGAGCAGTTAAGAGGCAAGTTAGGTGAATGATGATGGAATTTTGGACTGAGTAGCAGAGCAGTGGAGAAAAAAGTAGATGGATTCCAGATGTATTTTTGCATGTGTGGCCAACAGAACTCACTGATGAATTGGATGTGAGTTTTAAAGAAAAAAGAAAAAATCTTCATTTGATTCCAAAGTTTTTGGCTTGATCAACTGAGTAAATGGGGTTCTATAAATAAATAATTTTTTTTCTATTTATGGGGAAAACTAGGAAAGGAAAAGTTTAGGGTTGAAGAGGGATCTAGAGTTCCCTTTTGACATGTTACATTTCAGTTGCCTATTAGGTATCTAAATAGAGATATTGGCTCCTTTAAAACAGACATTGGCTACGTTAGTTTGGGCCTCAACAGAGAGATCAGACTTAAAACATTAATTTGGAGCTCACTAGCCATATATGGTGTGAACATACCTATTTTTTTCCCCCTGGACTGTGACCTGAAACAGAGATGTTTGTGACCTCAGCCTCTGGAGAAGAAAGACAAGTGAAGAAGACCCCTACTTGGAGGAGACAGGCTGTCCTGGATACTAGAGGCAGGAAAGGTGCTGAAGAGAACAATGTCCAGTAAGGTCCCCCAGGGGAGGCACTCAGTTGATCTCTTCCAGGAACAGTAATACGTGGTCGTCAGTTTTAAGTTTATTTCCCAAGTTGCAATCCCCTAATGTGTTCACTGTTATGCCTGTGTTTGGGAGACTCGGGCTTGCTGTTATGTCCATGGCTAGAGTCAAGCAGGGGTCAGGGAAGCAGCAGTGGCCTGGAAAGCAGGTGTAATGGGTAAGGGACAACAAGCAGAAAAGCCCACAACATCAGTCCATAGCAGCATGATATGGGATGACTGACTTTCCAATGCCTACTTTCTACCCTATCTAGGGCTTGAGTAGGGGAGACAAGAATCACTGATTAATATGGACCCATTATGATAATCCTATTCCCCTTGCTGAAGATTGTTGGTGGAAAGGCCTAAGCTTGTTTACACCGATGAGAAGGGAGGAGAGTTTTGCTGTGATCTCCAGAAAAAGAAATGTCTTAACTCTTAAGGGAAAGCTACAGAAAGTCAAGTTCCTTCTTCCTAGACTTGAAAATGGAAGTCTGTGGTCATAATTGCTACTCACCATCATTCTGTGACAATGAGAAAAATTTAGGCTGAAACTGATCCAGCGGATGTAGTGGAGGAGAGACAGAAAGAACCCAGGTCCTTTTTCTCAAACCACTACCTCTGAAGCATGCCTTTCCCTGGAGCACCTTGATGTGAGTCAATACATTCTTCATTAGTTAAGCCCAGTTTGGGTCAGGTTTTATGGTAGTTGAAACTGAAAACACTGTAACTGATACAAACTTTGTTATACAACGATCAGAAGGATTTATTGAAAAATGAAACATTCCTGGAGCTCAAAAATATTACAAGAAGGAAATTCAATAACAAGAAATGAATTACCTACAGATACTCTAGAGTGACTGGACTGTAATTGTTGCATATTGAAGGGAAAACTGACCCTAGGGGTAAAGGACTTCAAGACATCCAGGACATTCAGGATACTCAATCACGTACAAATTTCTACACAACCAAAAATCAGGGAGTTATATAATTTTGAAGTCACTTTAACAGTCATATTGTAAAAAAAAAAAAAAAATCTTGAAAAATAAAAATAAATCCTTGGGATTAGAAATGTTAATAAACATGTAATGCTAATGAATATCTTCTTCACTTGAATGTAATATAAGAATAAAAAAGAAATAACATTTTTACCTTGGTTATTAATCATTAATTCTTCTTTCTGAAGAGTCTAAAGAACTTCACAAATAAGGTAAATATTAATAAAATATTAATAAAACATTTATAACTAAGGGCTGAATAGCATTCTTTTTAAAAAAAATACAAAGTATTCAAGCAAAGATTTTCTTAGATAGGTTAGTCAGAAATACCCTAAAGAAAAGTTTTTTCAAAGCTCTGACGTGATTTTCAGATTTGTGTAGGTTTATAAGTTTGTTTTACTTTAAGCAAAGCCTTTTGAAGTCTATTATATATACACATGGCATAACACCCTTAGGGTAACTTAAACTGAAATTATAGAAGAAAAAGAGCAAAAGAATTAAAATTTTCCTAAGTAAGCAATTTCCTAAAAAAAAAAAAAATGAAGCTATGTTGTAAAAATTCATAGTTAACTCTTGCTTACCAGCTCTTCAAATCCATATATTTCAACCCCACTGCAACTCCCAAAGAAACTCTTGGGAGTGAAATCTGTGTTCTTTAGAGACTAGGAACGATCACTTAAATCAAGGTAACCCAAGAGGTTGTCTGCCCTCTTCTGGTCAGTGTTGAAGCCTGACCAGGCTGTGTTCCCACTAAGATCCCGTGTGCATAAAGCCTAGAATATCCTACCCATCTAGCATAAGACTTCTGGAATATCAAAAGTGAATATTTATGGCCGTACGCGGTGGCTCACGCCTGTAATCCAAGCACTCTGGAAGGCTGAGGCGGGCGGATTGCTTGAGGTCAGGAGTTCAAAACCAGTCAGAGCAAGAGCGAGACCCCGTGTCTACTATAAATAGCAAGAAATTAATTGGCCAACTAAAAAATATATATAGAAAAAATTAGCAGGGCATGGTGGCACATACCTGTAGTCCCAGCTACTCGGGAGGCTGAGGCAGCAGGATTGCTTGAGCCCAGGAGTTTGAGGTTGCTGTGAGCTAGGCTGATGCCACGGCACTCACTCTAGCCTGGGCAACAAAGTGAGACTCTGTCTCAAAAAAAAAGTGAATATCTAGAAAAGTTTGGAGACTTAGGAGACAAACTGTGAAGTCTTTGGCAGCGTGAACCACTAAGAACAAGTTTTCAGCGTAAAGTACTCCATAGAGTACCCCTAAACTCGGTGATATCATCAACTCACTTCTGGAAATAAAACAGTCAGTCTTCATTGAATTAATACCATGTTAACCCTAAATATTAATCATACATCCTTAGGAAATGGTTTTTAAAACTGTTCTTTGTCAGGACCATAGAAGCATCACAATTTCGGGAGGCTATTCTTAGGACTATAACTAATGAGAGCTATATCCTTTTTTAAGGATATTGTCACCTGCCAGAAAATTGTGGTCACAGGAAAGTGACTATCTGTGGAAAAGAGTAGTAATTTGTTGGATAATAATATTGTTGCAATATTTACCTAAGGGAAAGGGGCAATGTATCCTGATGTATCTCGAAACGTAATTTTAAATACTAATTGAGGTTTTCAGAGACTGTGATATCAAGATGAGGCAGTATGGTAATCTTTGCATGGAAGCAACCTCCAATGTAACTAAATAAACCAACATTTTGAGTTACACAACAATCACTCCTGAGTTTGATACTTGAGTTGTTTCTAAGAACTAAATCACCTAAGGACCTGATGAAATTGAAATTGAGGTTCTAAACGTGAAAAGCCAGGATCCATAGCCCAGGTCAGAGTGGCCCTGCCAACTTACTGCCAGCCTTGCTTGATGGCCAAGTCTTTATCTCATTTCTGTAATTACAACAAAAATGCACTTCCTACACATGCATCATTTAGTAAATCTACAGTCTTGAAAACAGACAAAGTTAACTTTAATGATTAAGGTCACATAATTGATCTTTTATATTTTTAATTCCTTTTTTAAATTTCTATTTTAGTATTCTGAGCTAAATTATTTTTCATCTAAATAGATCTGATGTAGAGACACATTAAGAAACCCACAGATCTGCCCACAAACAGTGATTCTAATGGAATTGGGAACTTTGTATACACTTACGTGACTAAAGAAAAACCCACAGCTAATCAAGTAATTCTGAAAAAGCAGTAAGAGTTTGAAATGGTAAAACAACGTGAGTGTTAGCAAATAAAATCACATATCAACAAATTGTTTTAGATGATGCTGGTGTGTTTGGATGCAGAGAAATAAATAACCCTCTGAGATTATGACAAAGAATTAATGAATAACTCTGCATAATATTAGGAACCCATTGCCAAGATACCACCTACAAAACAGCAAGGCTTTTCAGCTAACAGATGGCTAACTAATTTGCTAGTTCTCAAACTACAGAATAAACTATGAGCCTGTGCAGTAAGACTGAGCTACCGTCTTAAAAAGGTCAACTATCTTTAACATTCGTGGCAGGCATATTTTGTGAACCAAATATTAGAGTGAAAGGTCTGACAAATAGAGTGTGCTAATGGAGAGAATGAGGCAGAATACTGAAATTGTGACTGTTCTGGTAAATCCAGGATGATTGGTTATTCTCTTTATGCCCAAACCCTGAGATGAAGGAAAACAATAGACCAACAAACATAAAAAATTGTTTTCCATTAAAAATTTTCATATTGTATTTTCATATTTAAAAAGAATAATAATAAAGATGTATATTTAATAATAGCCATAATTTACTACACATTTACTCTGTGCCATCCTGTGGCAAACACAATACGTGTATCATCTAATCTCACAACTCTGTGAGGTGGTCTAACTGATGAAGAGAATGAATCGCAGAGAGGGGGCAAGAACTTGCTCAATGCTCTTAGCTCCCAAAAGGAAGAGCTAGGATTAAATTCAGGCAGCCTAAGTCAAGAGCCCAAGTATTAATCATAATGCTGTATTGTGCTGATTAATTTTACGTGTCAACTTGGGTAGGCAATTGTATCCAGTTTTTGGTCAAACATTTGTGTAGATGTTGCTGTGCTGGTACTTTTTAGAGGTGATTACCATTTAAATCAGTAGACCTTGAGTAAAGCAGATTACCCTGCATAATGTGG
The DNA here is from genome assembly GCA_008750895.1 of Mirza zaza. NCBI lineage: Eukaryota > Metazoa > Chordata > Mammalia > Primates > Cheirogaleidae > Mirza > Mirza zaza. The sequence continues at coordinate 194,074 of VSMD01123680.1, forward strand.
GTGAGTCTCATCCCATTAGACGAAGGTCTTAATAAGCAAAGACTTCCCTGAAGTTTCCTAAAGAAGCAAGGTTTCCCTTAAGCAACTTCCCTTAAGTTTCCCTAAAAAGAAGCAATTCTGCCTCGAGACTGCAATATAGAAGTCCTGCCTAACTTTCCAGAATACAGGTGTGGGATTCAAGACTGCAACACTGACTTCTTCCTTGATTTTCTAGCCTGCTAGCCTGTTCTACAGATTTCAGACTTAACAGCCCCCATAATCATAGAAGCCAATTCCTTAAAATAAATTTTGCTCTCTCTTTCTCTCCACACACACATATATCTCCTCTTGGTTCTGTTTCTATGGAGAGAGAACCCTGACTAATACACGTATATTTGTATAATCTGAAGATTCTATTATACAACATTATTTTATTTTATTTTTATCATAACCCTATGCCTAAGGTAAAACAATATTATTAACATTTTACAGATAAAGGAAATGAAGCCAACAGAAGGTGAATTATTTATCTAAATCAGAGCTCTAGTAAGTGATAAAACCTGACCTGAAACATAGATCCAAGATTACAAGAACTGCCAGCACAAATGTTATGTTTGGCTGCAGCAAATGTGTTATATTTCTATAGGGATAGGAGTTTGCCACCGCCTACCTAGGTCTTCTGACTCCATGGTTTAAAAATCTTTTCTTTACCTCTTATTACCTTTTAGATAAACAAGTAACCCTTGTCAGATCATTCCAACAAACGCAGGAAGAAAATACTGAATTGAAAGCTGTAGATAAATTCTGTCTCCTAGCCACTTTCTGGGGCTAATATAACAGGCAAAAAGGCAAAGATGTAGAAAATAGAATCCATAAAATCAACATCTCCATTGGTTTATTCAAATGCATATGGAGTCCCTATGGCACAGTGTGTATGTTTGTCCTTTGAAAGACAGCAAAAGGAATGTATTATTATTATTGAGTCACAGATCTATGCTAAAAGTCCAGAAAGCACTTACTTCTAGCATTTAGAACAGTCCCAAGAACAACATCCCTCTCCTTAAGCTGACTCACCATGTCACTAGTACACCACCTTAAATATTATTAGTTATTATATGTATAATATTACAAGGCAAACAATAATAAGGTCTCCAAACAAGTACACCACAGTTAACATTACTTAGGTCTAACAGATGGAATAAGAGATTATAGGTAGGGTACATAGTGGTTAACTGAAGAATGGTGTTTGCCAGCTGAAAGTAAAGAGCAATACTGTGTAAACACTTTAAAAGATACCATCTTAAATAAAGTGAAACAGCTGTGCAATGAGCATTTATTAATAAGATTGCACCACTCTTAAGATTATAATCACCAGCCCTTAACTCTGCTCAGCAATCTGACTCTATTTCACTTGGCAACTCACTTTCCCACTCACTTTGGTTAATTTTGCAAACCTATGAACTATTTTCAAACCATCAGTCCCCTCCTCCCATCCCAGAAGTTCTCATCTGCTTCACAGAGGAAATAGAAGCTTGGAGCTTCCTAACCACCCACAGCAGTACCTGTCCTCATTTCCCCATTGACGCTGGGGGAGCTGACCCTCCTCCTGTCCAAAGACAAACTTTCATCTAGTTCTTTGGCTTCCATCCCGTGATGATTAATTTTACATGTCAACTTGGCTAGGCTATGGTACCCAGTTGTTTGATCAAACAACTAGATGTTGCCTCAAAGCTATTTTTTAGATGTGATTAATATTTAAATCAGTAGATTTTGAGTAAAGCAGATTACCCTCCACAAGGTGGGTGAAAGTCATCCAATCAGTTGAAGGCCTTGAGAGAAAAGATTGAGGTCTCCCAAAGAGGAAGGAATTCTGCCTCAAGACTCAAAACTGCAACATTGACTTGCCGAAATTTCTAGCCTCCTGGCATCCTTCCCTACAAATTTCAGATTTGTCAGACCCCACAATCTGGTGCATCGACTCCTTAAAATCAATCTCTTTTTCTCTCCTCCCCCACCCACTCCCTATATGTGTGTATGTGTGTATGTGTGTGTGTGTGTGTGTGTGTGTGTGTGTGTAGGTTCTGTTTCTCTGGAGCATTCTTAACCAATACCATCTGCTTTCTTGATAACCTCACACCAGGGCTTCCCAATATTTTTCACAAAATGGTCTACTTAAAAACAATATTTGTATAACACACTGGCTGCTTAAGATGTCATGGCTTAGCTGTGGCATCATTCTAGGGAATCCCTGCTTAACCCCTTGCTTACTTCTCTCTGCCCACCTTGTATATTCTACCTCTCCTTGGCTTTTATCCAAGGCTATGGGTTAAACAATAAAATAAAATAAAATATAGATCTCCACATCCTTCTCAAATTACCACCTTATTTTTCTTCTTTGCTTCACACTTTTTGTGCTTATTTATACTGCTTCTCTCCTTTTTGTGCCTCCTGTTCATATATTTCTTAGATGAATGAAGAAATGAATAAATGAATTGTCTACTGGATGCATGAATGCTAGGCACTATGGGGACTACTGAGAGACATAAACATCAAACAAGGCATATATTGGTACAAATCAGCATATGTATACAATGCCTTGTGATAGTTATAAGCAAAGATGTAGAAGGATGAATCGTAAAAGGTAAGAATTGTTAATAATATTTCTAGGAGAAGACAAAACTTAGATAAAGATCATTGGCCTAAAAGACATATTTCATGAGTTTTTTTACAAGGCAGGCGGGAACAATTGGAGCCAAGTAAGAACTGAGGCATCCAAAAATAATTCTGAAGGTAGGCAAAAGGTTGGGAGAGGGAGAAATTTTAAAAGTAAGAATGAATTTCTTTAGGGCGAAATCCAGTTTTGTGGAGAAGCCTTTGAAAGAGAAAATTTAAGGAAAATGCAAAAGCACCAGGGACAATAAAAAGAGATATATAGATATGTCTATCTATATAATTTTCATTCAGTAGAACAAATATTTGAGGCAGAAACGAGATGATCGTGTGTTAAGGAGGAGATGAGGAACAGAGGCAATACACATCAGTATTCTTCCAAGGAAGGGAAACCAAGCAGGAGCACTGACATCTACTGATGCTTTACCACCCTCCACCCTAGTCTGTCACGAAGGCTCACTGTTCCTCACAAATACCCACCATCCCTATCCTTTCTTTTCCCTTCCCTCTTGCCTGAATTGGTCCCCTGAACTCCCACTTCTACTCCCTCTAGGAGAACCATCCTGTGTTGGTTCAATGCAATTGGAACTATTGAGAGCCATGAAAATTAAACAAATAAGGCATATATTGGTACAAATAAGCATATGTATAAAATGCCTTGTGATAGTTATAAGCAAAGAAAGGATAAAGGCAACAGGTGCCACAGGAGAGACAGCCAGCATAGCACAGGAGAAAGTGGGTAAGAGCGTGGCCTCTCGAGTTCAGCAAACCTGGTTTCAATCATATTACTCTCTGATCTTAAGTAAATGATTTATATTCCATAAACCTCAGTTTCTTCATTTCCAAAACATGGGTGATACCTTCCTTATTGATTTGTTATAAGGTTCAAATGAAGGAAAATCTGTTCAATAGGTAGATATATACACCCAAGGTGTTCAAACATTTTTATTATGATACCAAAGTGATGTTCCTAAAGCCCTGTTTACTATCTCATATCCGTGATCAAAAGTCCTCAAGGCTCTATGATTTCTTACAGCTTTAATGTAAATGTCTCTTTCCTAGACTACAAATTCTTATGCTGGGACTTGTCTTAGTCATCCTTGCAGTGAACAACTTAATACATTTATTCAACACAAACTGCCTTTAATGTAGAAAAAGATGGACTTAAATTGTCACTAGGACAGAATAAGATGCTTTTGGCTTCAAGTAACAAAAAACACAACTAGCAATGACTTTACAGAGTAGATGCTTATCTCATATAATGAAATTATAGAGTTAGTGAGTTTCTGATTAGTTAAACGACTTAATAATGCCAAGCGCTTTCTCTTCTTTTCTACCTTCCTTAGCTTTTTATCCTCCAACTTGCTCCCTCCTAGTTCCAAAATCACTGCTGCAGCTTTGGGCATAAATGACCTCATCTGACCACATTCGAAGCGGGAACTAGTGAAGACAGACAACACGAGTGATCTCCTGATTTTTCTCTCTTTGCATCACCCGTGAGGCTGCTTTTCTGGATTTTATGTGCTTGATTCTCATTCTCTCAATTTGGTATGTAATTGTTGAAGAGCCCCAGACTTCTAAATTGGGCTTTCTTCACTACTTACTCTCTTCACTGACTATGTATTTTCATGCTTTAAAAAGATATATTCAGGCAACTGCCAACTCTATATATTGAGCTCAAATCTCCTCTTCAAACTCCATATTTATATATCCAATTCATATATCCACTTGGTGTCATACTATATGTGTTATATATGTGTGTGCGTGTGTATACCATTTTTACAACTTTCTTTTGTCATTCAACATCATGTTTTTGAGACTTACCCATCTTATCCATGAGATCTAGTTCATTCGTAACTGCTATCTAGTAGTCGAAGGATAAATAAGCCACAATTTAGCAATCCTTTTCCTTGACTTAGGCGGTTGTTTCTACTTTTTGCTATTACAAGCAGCTGCAAATAAAGAATTTTTACATGTCTGCTGGATCTACTATTATGGAATGGGAAGCATTTATCTTCCCATATAATTGTGGATTTGTCCTCTTCTTTTAATTGTGTAAAATGTTCTTTCTACATATTGTTGGAGGCATATACATTTTGAAATGTTATTACTTCCTCATGACTTGAATCTTTTATCATATGTAGTGATAATCTTTATCTCTAATAGTGATTTTCTTCTCAAAGTGTATTTTTTTTATAATAATATAGCTATACTAGCTTCCTTTTGATTATCTGGTCTACTTTTTCCTCATCCTTTTACTTGTAGTCATTTTGTGCCATTATGTTTATATTCCCTTATAAAGAGAATTTTATTGGATGCTTACAACCTAATTTATGGCCTCTGTCCTTTAACTGGTAATTTTCCCTATTGACATTCTTGTAATTACTGAAATATTTGTATTTATCTTTGTCTTCTCCTTTTATTTTTTAGTTTCTCTTTAAAACCACAAATTTTTCCTGCCTTCTAGAAGATTGACTACCTTATCTTTATTCCCTTTTATTCTCTAGACATTTAGATATAATATAATCAATATTTATTATTTAAGTGATTAGGTTGAAATTATTAACATATATAGTTGATTAAACAGAGATTAAATTAATAATTCTATTATGATAACTCATAATGTTTCTTTAATTTAAGGATTCATATCTTTCATAAATTCTGAAAAGCTCTCAGCAATTACCTCAACAAATGTAACTTCTTTTTTCTTTCAATCACCTCTTTCTGCAACTCCTACTATACTGGTGCCCTCATTCTAACTTTAGTGTCTCTTAATTTCTCCTACCTACTTTCTAAACCTTTATATCTCAGTGCTGTATTCTGAGTAATGCTCTCGAAGTTAACTCTTTGTTCACTGATTATTGAGTTGTACCTTATTTTCTATTTAGTCTATCTATGGACTTTTTATTTCTAGAAATTCTATGTCACTTTTTCAAATGTGTCAATTTTATAGTGTCTTATTTTTTCTTATGATTTAAGTTCCAAATTTTATGCTTTATTAGAACCTATTTTATATGCTTTACCAGGGAATTCAAGGAACTAAAATTCCTGGGATTCCAATCCTCCCATCCTTGTGTCTGCTGACTTACGGATTGTTGAATAGTCTGTGTTAGGGGCATATCTCTCTGGGAATGTTTTGCATTTGCTTCTTTCACACACTCCAAAAGGACCATCCTGCTGAGTCCAATTTTTACATAACCTTCTTTCTTCTTTCTTCTTTCTTGTAGATTTTCAGATTTTGTAAGACCTTATTATTTTGAATCCCAAGTTTGCATGAAACACAAATTTGGAGTTTGGATTCTCGGAAAATTCTCTTTTATTTCAACTGGTACTTTTGACTTCCTTTTCTTCTTTCTACACCAGGGTGTAGATTTTTTTTTTAAAAGAATACCCTTTCTCTGAGGGTTTCTCTGAAGTTTAGCACTTCTGAGGGTCCCATATTTACTCAGAGGTCTCCATTTCAACCCCTCACCTTTCTTTTGAATTCAAAGCTTCAATTTCTATCCTCATGAGGATGTTAAACTCTGAGCCTCTGGACTGTTGAGACCAAGAATACTTCAGGGCAGCCACAGAAGTGTTGTCTCATATACTTCACTTTGCCACTAGAGTAGCCTCTGTTCTTTGTTGTATACTCAGATATGCATTTAGAGTTGTATATATATATATATATATATATGTGTATATATACACATATATATATATATATGTGTATATATACATATATATATATTTTTTTTTTTTTTTTGAGACAGAGTCTCACTCTGTTGCCCAGGCTAGAGTGAGTGCTGTGGCGTCAGCCTAGCTCACAGCAACCTCAAACTCCTGGGCTCAAGCAATCCTTCTGCCTCAGCCTCCCAAGTAGCTGGGACTACAGGCATGTGCCACCATGTCTGGCTGATTTTATATATATATATATATATATATATATTTTTTTTTTTAGTTACCCAATTAATTTCTATTTATAGTAGAAACGGGGGTCTCGCTCTTGCTCAGGCTGGTCTTGAACTCCTTACCTTGAGCAATCCACCTACCTCGGCCTCCCAGAGTGCTAGGATTACAGGCATGAGCCACCACGCCCGGCCTAGAGTTGCTTATATATTTAACATGTATAACATATATTCAATAGGTATCAGCAAGAGGAGAACTTTCTGCTTCTCTTTGTCCTCTATTTATCACATCTCTTTAAAATAGCTGTCATCTCTTTATGACTGAAACACACGGCCATTTCCCTAGTCATAGATGCCAATTTTATAGCAAAGAGCAAACCTCTGTATGTGTGTTTGTGTGGCTTGTGTGAATGTGTTAAGTATGCGAAGCAAGGCCTCAGTCAGGTAAAACTTTCCTCAGAAACTATTTCTTGAAAGAAGAAGAATTTACTACAGAGGCAGAGGATGCCTGTTCCAGGCAGAGGGCATGGCATGTGCAAATGCTCAAAGGTTTGAAAGAATGTAGATTATTTGGAGACCTGTGAGTAGATCCATAAAACAGGAACAGAAGCTTAACATGGGGAAATGACCAAAGTCAAGGACTAGATCATGGAAATCCATTTTAATTCCATGCTAAGAAGCTTATATTTTATCCTTAAGACAATAGAAAGCTCTTGAAGGATTTCAAGCAGAAGAGTAGCATGATTAGATTTCCTCTGGCTCTGTAGAGTATGAAGGACAGATGCAGGGAGACAAGAGACTGTTGCATTAATCCACATGTCTGATTTTCCATGCCGTAAAGGGTCATTTGGGGGCAGATGATGTCAGGGTGGGTTGGGAGTGCAGAGAAAAATGTCCAGGGGCAGACCTCTGACACCAAAGACATAAGAACCAAAGGAAGATTCAGGTGGGAAGCTGGACAGAATGTCTGATATTCAAGAGCGTCAAAAAAAGGACTCAGAGCCAAAACTGGATCAGAGGCCAGTGCTCACGCCTGGTTATCAAGCCAAGAAACCTAGGTTGGGAAGATGCAGGCTAATCTAAATTAATGGAAACAACAAGGACGAAAGTTTGGTAAGGTCAGTTATAAAGCCTTGTGGTCAGTAGTGGTAAAGCTTTTCAATACGTCTGTTTTCACTGGTTCACATAACAGCTATACATGCCCAGTGTTTATTGTTATTGCCTTTCTGATGGGGTCTACTTGATCCATTAGCATTACTAAAAATTCATTTTCACATACAATCAATGATAAAAAGATGAACAAAAACAATGATGTGTAAATAATGGATCACACTGCCTTGACTAGAGAAAAACAATTCTTTAATATAGCTAGAGCTGTGTCTTTATGGATACAGAGATACACCTATCATATGGGCCAGCGGTCTTGCCAGAAGAGGCAATCTGGGCTGTCTTGATTCCCCATTTTCTTTGCAAGAGGAATCTGGCAAACCTTTGGGTGCCCAGCAGGTGTTTATCACTCTATTCCTACTCCAAAGGGAAAGAAACAGCATGACGATGTGGCGTTCCAAATTTACAACAAAACCCACTTTGTCCCAGCTGATGAGCTCTGACTGGTGATGTTCCAGGGAAATGACTGCTGTTATCGAGCTTTCATATTCTTTTGGGAAATGCAGGCTGTGTCTTGCCCATCTTGGCAGCAGCACCCCTTGAACCCTAATTAAATATCCACAGTGGTGCACGCCTGATGGCCCTGAAATCTAAATAAAGGGGAAATAATAACTTTATACTGTAAAATCAATACGTGAGAGACTTTCCCTTTTTCTATCAGTTTGAACTATGGTGATTCCTAATACCCTCGATTATGCTATACAGTAGTCCCCTCTCATCCACAGTTCTGCTTTCCATGGTTTCAGTTACCTGCTATCAACTGTGGTCCAAAAAGAGGTGAGTACAGTACAAGATATTTTGAGAGAGAAAACACATTCACATAACTTTTATTACAGTATTTGTTATAACTGTTTTATTTTATTAATAGTTATTGTTGTTAATCTCTTACTGTGCCTAATGTATAAATTAAACTTTATCATAGCTAGTTATGTGTAGGAAAAAAATAGTATACATATGGCTTGATACTATCTGCGGTTTCAGGCATCCACTGGGGGGAGAGGGTCTTAAAATATATACCCTGTGGATAAGGGGAACCACTGTACCACATTTTTAATGTGAATAGTTATATTGAAGCGTATATTGCACGTTACAAATATTTAACGCTTGATGGTTAAAATGGATACTAAATTTTAATACAAAAATAAAGATAGGAGTCAAAAGAGAAGGCAAAAAGATAAAGAATATACAACTACTGCCCCAAGGAATTTGTAGTCTGCTATACAATGTCCCAAATAACTACAATATACTCTGTGTGTACATGCCAAAATAGGGGCATGAACAATGGACAAATGGCCACAGAATCCAATGGGGACACAGTAAATTTGAGTGCAGAAACAAAATTCATGTGAAAATGTGACCAGGCAATTGGGAAGCTGGAACAGAGCTCAAATGAGAGGTTGGTGTTGAAGGTTAGACATGGAAGATGCCCATTGAGAGGTGATATTTTAAAGCTTTGGGAGGAAATGTGACTGTCAAATGGAAACATGTGAGAGAGGAAAAGAGGCCCAAGAAGTGAACCTTCTGGAGACCCTCTTGAAGGGGACAGGAAGAGGAACTGAATCGGGAAGAAGGTTGGGGAATGGTGAGAAGGGGAAGAGGCATGAGTTTATGCGCCACCATTAAAGGCAAAGGAAATGAGAATGTCAGGCCATAGGAAAGACCTGCCATGCAAAATCCTGTGACGTTTAATAAGTTAGTCATAAGGAGGCTGGTTATAATCCTCAGGGAATGGCTTCAGGAAATAGGAAAAGAAAAGGAAAATTAGGGTGGGCTTCAAAGCTCTGCATACTGAAGAGAAAAAACATAAAATTAGGGAGGGTAGAGAAGTGAATGGGAACTTGGGAACTTAAAGAGTAGAAGCAACTAGTAAAAAACAATATAATATAAAACAAAGGTTTGAGAAGTTTGGTGATAAGAAAGAGGGAAATAGAAAAATAGCCTAAAGGGGCAGGGGATTTGAGAGCACGTTTTTTAGTTTGTTTTTATTGGTTTGGTTTTATTTTTAACTTAGAGAAGATAATTATGATTTGCCACTGAAGAGTCAAAGGGGAGAAGGAGATTAAAATTTGAGAAGGAAAGGAAAAATAAAACAGAGTCCCTGAGGGATGGCAGCTCAAATACTCAGATAATAATAAAGGCTCCTTTTTTATTTAGCGCTTACTGTATGTCAGGTGGAGTGCCAGGAAATTACATACATTAAATAATGTAATCTTTATACTAACACTATTAGATACTGTTAAACTCATTTTGTGATTTAGGAAACTGAGACTCAAAATGGTAAAGAGTTTGCCAAGCTCTCACAGTAAGTTAAGTGGTATGGCTAGGAATTAAACTTAGATCTAGTTTGATTTCTAAGTTCATTCTCTCACACTAGGTTGATCTAACATAGGAGAATGTTCAATAGAACTGCAAAATATATGTTTTTTTCCCACCTCTGTCTAACTAGAGTACGCTGCAGCAAGTGATATGCTTGTGCTGAGATCAGAGCATGCAGTAGGCACTCCTGTGGTTCACCAACGTCCAGTTCTTCCTCTCTAGGCACATGGAAGAGTGAACCCCTCTGCTCCTCATTGTTCGGGGTTACATGAATAGTTCAAGCCAATGACACATGAGCAAAAGTAGCTCTGCTTCTGGACTGAGGCAATGAAAAGCGTGATTCTTCAATTTCTCCCTTCCTCCAATGGGCCAGTTGTGGAGGAAGCTTTGAATTGAGATGGCAGGACCAAAGATTGAGGCAGACTGGATTGCTGAGTCACTGTGTGGAGGAAAACAGCTCTGAAGAGTGAGCTAGGACGTGCAGTGGACTTTGTGTTGTTACAGCAAGTGTTATAGCAGGTGGTTCCAAGGACACACCGAACAGCACACAGAGAGTTCAAGAATCAAAGTTTATTCACCAGCGGGCTCAAATGGGTCTCACCACCAAATTCTGAGCGCTGTCTACCTGATTTTTCCCACTTTTATTAAGTTGGGGTGGTCCGAGGGGTGGGGTATCAGGTGGCTAATGGCCACCAGGTAATAGGTTAGTTGATGTGGCAGGTAATAGGTTAGTATTATGCTGATGCAGCAGGTAATAGATTAGTTGCTGGGCCAGATAATAGGTTAGTATTATGTGAGCAATAAATATTCTTTTATTGTGCTATGTCGCTAATATTTAGAGGTTTTTTGCTGGCATATTATAAACCAAGCCTGTGCCTCAACAGAACCAAGGAGGAACATCCTATCTGTACCTGGGAAGTTCAGAAAAAGATTCTTGGAAGAAGTGACAACTAAGTTATTCCTAAGAATGAACAGGAGTTATATAAGCAACAAGGAGGAAAACAAATAGAAAAAGAAGAAACAGTAGAGTTCACACCATTTATGAATGTTTAGAGGAAAAAGATGGCGTGTTCAAGAAAAAGTGTGGCAGGTCAATCAGTCAATGGATACTATCTTTATCATAATACAAATGTGTATACACATGTAAGTTTTTATTCTCTGTCTTCCATTCTGTTTCCTTGATACATGTGACCAAACTTGTTTAAATAACACACTTCTTTTTACATTATTATAGCTTTATGATATATTTAATATCTACTTTAAGACATTCTCTCTTATCATTCCACTTACTCTTTACTTCAGCTATACTTCCTTGTTTATTCTTCCGGAGAAACTTAGGAGCTAAAATTAGTAAGCTGATAAAAGCTTTATACTTGTGTTAATTTCATATTCCTCCTGTAATTTATTGCCATAACATTAATGGTTTGATATAACATGAATTTATTATCTTACTGTCTGAAAGTCAGAAGTCTGGAATCAGATTTTCTGAGCTAAAATGCAGGTGTCGACAGGCCCAAGTTCCTTCTTGAGGCTGTAGGGGAGGATCTGTTTTTCACCTTTTCTGTCTTCTAGAGGCCACCTACATCCCTTGGCTTATAGCCCCTTCTTCTATCTTCAAAGTACATCATTCCAACCTCTGCTTTTGTCTTATCTCTGATCCTCCTGCCCCTCTCTTTTAAGAACCCCTGTGAATGCCCAGATAATCCAGGAAAATCTCCTCTTCTCAAAAATCTGCCCCAGTGACCCAGACACCTTTCACCAGGCCCCACCTCCAACACTGGGGCTCAAATTTCAATGTGAAATGTGGAGGGAAAACATCCAAACTATGATAGAAAATGAAAGCGAGTCTACGGTGAAGGGAAGTAGATCAGTGGTTGCTGGACGATGAGATGGTGGGAAGGGTCCTAATGGAAGGTTACAAAGAAGCACAAAGAATCTTTTCTGTGTGATGAATATGTTCATTATCTCAGTCGTGGTGATGATGTCACTGGTCTAGCCATATGTCAAAACTTTGCAAATTGTGTGCTTTAAATATGTGTAGTCATTTTTACTTCAATCAAGTTATTTTTAACTAGTCAATTTACCCAATATGAGACCAGAAAGGAACAAAACCCAGAAGGGATAAGTGGACAACAATTAACAAGTAGAAGATTTAAATCATCCATGCTAATAATTACACAAATGTAAATAGACCAAACCCATCAATGAAAAGGCAGAGATTATCAAGCTAGATAAAAAAAGAAGCACTACTGTATACCCCCTACAAGAAACCAACTTTAAATATTCAGAGAGATAGGTAGAAAAAGGAAGGAAAAGAATATACTATGAAAACAATAACAATAAGAAAGCCAGCATGACTACATTAATACCAGACAAAGTAGACAAAACAGCTTTATTCATAATAGACAAAACATGTCCTTTAATAGTAGTATTAAAAAATTATTGTCTATTCATTCCATAGAATACTCATGGTAATAAAAAAAGACAAAACTACTACAATACAATGCATAATAACATATTATATGAACATGAACAAACAATAACATGTATTTCTACTAGCAATAACATAGATAAATGTCACAGATATAAGTGTATGGATTGCATAATTCTATTTTTGCCTTAAGAAGAGTCAAAACTAATCTATGGTGATATAAGACAAAATAATGATTATCTGACCAGGCGCGGTGGCTCATGCCTGTAATTCTAGCACTCTGGGAGGCCAAGACGGGTGGGTAGTTTGAGCTCAGGAGTTCGAGACCAGCCTGAGCAAGAGTGAGATCCTATCTCTACTAAAAATAGAAAGAAAATTAGTTAGACAACTAAAAATATATAGAGAAAAAATTCGCTGGGCATTGTGGCACATGCCTGTAGTCCCAGATACTTGGGAGGCTGAGGCAGAAGGATCGCTTGAGCCCAGGAGTTGAGGTTGCTGTGAGCTAGGCTGATGCCAGGGCACTGTAGCCCAGGCAACAGAGTGAGCCTCTGTCTCAAAAAATAACAATAATAATAATAATAATAAATAACGGTTATCTCAGGGGTATCAGCTGGAAGGGGCACAAGGGAATCTGCTAGGTAGCTAGACATGTTCTATATCCTAATCTGATTGCTGGTTAGTTGGGTGTATATATTTATATTAAAATTCATCAAATTGTACACTTAAAATATGTACATTTAGCTGTGTATATGTTACAACGTCAACACAAATTTTTTAAGGCAATAAGATGAAAAAAATAAAAACTCAATAATCCTATAACATTTTGAGTAAATTAGACATGAATGATTACCAAAATCCTTGATCCACAGGAGAGAGTTGGTGTTGAGAGGTGGTACGAATAGCAGTTGAGGGATAGGGAATTAATGGCCCCAGACTTAATGTTTTTCTTAATCTGTTAACAGTTAAATTATTCTTCCAACTTATTTTAAAGATAAATTAAATGAATGACAGTTGTTATATGAACACAATTTCTCTATTATTCCTAAAATGCTTTAAATCAGGTCAGTGCAGTTTGGGACCAAAAGCCAGGTACACCAGGACTATCTTAGTCTTCCTGGGATGCCATAACAGAATACTATAACTGAGTACCTTAAACAACAGAGATTTATTTCTCACAGTTAGAAAGACTGAGAAGTCCAAGATCAAGGTGCTGGCCAATTCGGCTTCGGATGAGGACTCTCTTTCCTGCTTGGAGATGGCTGCTTTCTTGCTGTGTCCTCAGGTGGTAGGGGTGGGAAAGAAAGAAAGAGAGAGAGAGAGAGAGAGAGATTAAGGCTCTACGTTTAAGACCACATTAAACTTCAATTACCTCCTAAAGGTCCTGTCTCCAGATACAGTCACATTGTGGGTTAAGAATTCAACATATGAATTTTGAGCAGATACAATTCAGGCAATAGCAAGGACAAAGAAAAGATCTTCACAGAGTTATTAACAGAGCAGCTAACTTCAAAAGAATGTGAGATAGCTAAATAGTGATTTTTGAGTACTTGTAAAATACCTTTGTTTCATGCCATTTCATAACATTGAATTAAATGTCTTACAAAATGACAGAAAATTAAACTCACCCATTTAATAACATCTGGATAAGCTGGAACATCTGGATTTGATGTTTAAAATAAATTTAAAACCAGAAAATGTTTTATTTTTTATTATAATCCTGTTTCATTTATTTCACTGGGGAAAGAGCTTAGGCAACAACATCTGTTTCCATGAGCATTGGGAGAAGAGTGCATATATACAAAACATGAAATCATAAACAGACAAGTCAGGGAACAAAGACTCTTCTAGCTTAAAAATGAAATGACATGCAGCAGTAAAAACTAGAGGGGTCTCTGAGCAAAAAAAAAAAAATATATATATATATATATATGTTTCCAGAAGAATCATACCAGGCAAGGAAGGAGTCTGCAAAGAATGATAATGCTTATGAATTTTCTTAAAGTCTTTTATTCTTACATGGTAGCAAATAGTTAAGATTTAGTGGACAGTCATTATTGGTCTTGAACGCTCTCTGGAGTACAATAACAAATGGTTGTCTTAAATTCCATTATAAAGGGCATATAGAGAGAGTTGAAATAGCAAATTCTTATATGTTATGTTACAGTGTTATAACTACTAGCTACATAAGAGAACCTGTGTGAGGCTCTCATTCCTAAATTGTGCTAAAGTAAAAGAAGCCTAGAGTTCCATGGTTAATTAAGTAGCTCATCAATGAAATCAAGGGCCAAACCCTTTCTGTCTGTGCAGTGTGTATCTTCAACTCATCTTCATGATCCTTTTGCTCGTCCTTAACATTTCAAAATGGTTTATATGGTCGCAAATGTGGAGAGACACATTTGGCTCGAAAAAGAGGAATATTTCCTACTATGCATCATTTTTTATTGTTGTTATTAAAGAAGATAACCTTTCCTGGACACTTACCAGCAGATTCCCCCTCAGTCCCCTAAGGGGTGACTGCAATTAGTCCCCATGCCTTGTTCAAGAAGAGAATGGGCAGGAAGGGGAAGTATGTGGCATTGTCAGCCTACCTAATAGGATGAAAGCCCTGTTCTCAATGAACAGAATTGAGAAGAGAAAATGCCTGTTGGGTATGTGACCAGTGATGACTACTACACCCTCACTGTAAAATTTGAGGAAAGGGGTAAGTGAGAAAAATATAGTAGAATTAATAGGCACAGTTATGGTATCCTGCAGAATTGAATCCTGGCTCTTCATCCCATGTAAGCTTAAGCTAGTCATTCTGATCCTTAATTTTCTCTTACATAAAAAGAATGCATAAGTTTAAAAATTTGCTATGAGTTAGAGATAAAATATATACAAGCCTTGTATTTATAGAATACAGTCAGTAAATGATACCCATTATTACATTAAAACAGCTCTAGTAGCACATGACTATTACTAACAGAACGGGCAAGGAAAAAATTAATAAATAAATAAATATTGGCAATGGACATGAATAGACATTTCTTTAAAGAAGACATACAAATAGCCAACAAATATATTTAAAATGCTCAACATCACTAATCCTTAGGGAAATGCAAGTTAAAACCACAGTGAGATATCACCTCACACCTGTCAAAATGGCTATTGTCAAAAAGACAAAAACTTGCACATGTTGGTGAGGATGTGGAGAAAAGGGAGCACTGACACACTATTAGTGGGAATGTAAATTAGAACAGCCTTTATGGAAAACTATATGAAGATTCTTCAAAAAACTAAAGATAGAATTACCATATAATACAACAATCCTAATCTACTTAGTGCCATATCCTGCCATGCTGGGAGTAACTTCCTTGCCCTTTTCTTTCTGCTGAGGCTCTGCCAGGACCCAGGGGATGGACAGGCTGAGGATGGAGCAGACAGGTGTAGTGAGTAGACTGGCAGTCCCTGGGTGGAAACAAACAGTGCACTTCCTGTTTGTTTCCCAGACACTGAATATTTTTTCTTATTAACAAAGTGGACTCCCAACTCCTCTAAGGTGATTTTGTTTCTGCACATTTTGTAACTCTCAGGAGCGTTAGTAAGATAGAGAAACCAAAGATTGAGACACTGAAAAGACAGGACCAGAGGGGACATTGCTCCCTGTAGCCTGGCTTTGATCCAGACATTAAGTGGTCACTCAGTGGGTCCATTGGCTACGGTTTGTGTGCTAGAGTAAATTTTGAAATGCTGTGAGTAACTTTCTGTTAATAAAGGCAAAGAAGCAAACAAATCAAAATTTTCACATTGGATTACAAAAGGTAGTTAAAGCAAAATGATTCAAAACAGTTCAAAATACCAGGGTGATCAAAAGTCTACCAGATGAATGCTCTCCAAGGGAAAGCAGATGTATGAATCTTAAAATCAGTAAGATTGAAAGCTGGCCAACAATATTAAATAACACAATTAAGGGCAGTTTATAAAGCTATGGGGCGCACTGCACACTAAGTACAGTGTGAATACTTATGAACCAAATGATGTAACAACAGCAATCTAAAAGAAACAGAAAATACCAGCAGAAATAGAAACACACTAGATAGAGGTAGACAGTTGTAATGCCCTACACTCAGACTATGATGGATGAAAGGGGATTTATACAAAGAATCAGTAGCAGCACGGAAACGCTAAATAACCTAGTAATAATGTTGCTCTAATAGTAATATAATTCTACCATTCCTTTTTCATAGATTAGCCAAATATTCCTGTGAAAAGAAACTTTTCATCAACTATATGGTCAGCCCAAGATATTTTTCATAAAGAAAGACAGGATGCATAGCTGACATTGTTGTTGTTGTTCTCTTATTTATCAGTTTCCAAAATTATGGTTGTTCACTGAGCATCTTCCAGTGGTGGCAGTGGCCCTATGGTTGTGTTTTTGTGTCATCATGAACTCCTGGTTTTATATATACTCGCTGTGATTCAATCCATTACAGACTTTATTTATATTAATATTTAAATTGTCCCATCTCTGTCCACTAGGAGCATTTTCAAAGTGATTCCTGAGTCCTTTTGACATGACAACAGTAATCCTTAATAGTTCCTTCAATTTCTGATATACAGGATGTCTCAGGCTCATTTTATTCACTTCTTTCCCTAGGATAGCAATCAGTCATTTCTCCAAGAAGAACTGGTTCCTTTGGAAAAAGTATTTAGAAATACTAGGATGGGTTCCAGGAGTGCTCACTGTTTCTAGTCCTTTTCAGTAGTTAAAATTATATATATATATATATATATATTTAAAATAAATCGTGAGTTCATAATGGCATTTGCAACTCAAATTTATAAGTAGAGGAATTTTACTTAACCTTTCCAATTGAATATTTTTATATGCTCTTTTCCACAACTAAAATCTCATTTTTCAGCATCAACATAATTGCCCATTTAATATGTAACAGTCTCAAAAAAAGTAAAAAATAATACCAACACTACACCAAATACATGATTACTGAAACAGTTTATAATGTGTTGGGGGGACGGGCTTTTGTCTTTAAGGTGTGTCCACTAGTCATATATAGTCAAATTAATGTGTTTTAAAACTCTTTGAAATAATTCCTCTTCTGCATGGTCATGCCACCAACTTGATATACTGTTGTGTTCCTTTGTTTCATTTTGCTTTCAGTTTTTAGAGATGAATTTTTAAAATGTTTACTGTTTTATAATCATGTAACATATTTACATGATTTTAAAGTTAATTCTACAAAACAAGGCATATATATTTTTAATATGTTTTCATATGTTTATATGGCATAATTGTTAATACATTTCTGGAGGCTTAGCTTTGATCTTGGTTCTCCAGGATTCCCTATGGTTCTGTGAGCTACCGAATGTCTTTTTAATAACCCTTTTCTGCTTAGTCTGCTAGAACTGGCTTCTGTTGCTTGCAAGTAAGAACCTTGACTGACACTGAGAAATGCCTACTGGGTGGGCAACCAACTCCTTTTGCAGATTGATCTATGCTTCCCTGGGACTAGCTTTGCATGAGCAAAATCTCAGTAAGTAGAAAAGTTGAAAGTTATTATAGTTTCTATTGCACCTTTCCCACCTTCCTAACTTGTCCTACAGTCATGTAACTAACGGAGACCACAAAATAGATTTTAAATAGATTTTGTGATTTGCCACAAAATAGATTTTTAAAAATATTTTGGGGACAACATTTGAACTCCACCTCTGGACACAGGAGAGGCTGGAATAAATTTTAGGTATCTGTCTCAGTTGGCACCTCTTACAATTTCTGCCTTGCCTGGTATGTATAGTTTTATACACATTTCTAGAAGTTCATTATACTCCCCGAGGCTTATTCATGGTTCTGGTCCAAGAGTAGATTGAGAAGTTTCTGTTCATTAAGAGCCTCTACTTATTATTGTGTGGTGGCCACCACTGTGCTCTCAGAGTATTTTCCTTTATTAAATAACAAAACACACAGTTCTACAATGCCCTTCCTCCTGGCAAGTGCCAGCAACCTCTGATTTAAGTGGAATATCAATATCTCTCTTCACATCCAATGTAAATCTGAATTGAAATTGTCGTTACAGAGAAGTTGTGAGATAGCCCACTTTCTCCTATTTGTACTTGGGAACACATGGTACCCTGAAAAAAGTAGGAGGTTTAATCTGGCAATGAAATATAGAAGTGGCATATTAAAATAGCATTACTTGCTCTTTTTCCATGCTTACAGTCTTTCTACAAACTTCTAGACATTTCTGATGAGAGCATATTTTCTACTTGTTCTTTGGCTGCAGAAACACCTTTTAGCCACCATTCAAGTTAGTCTAGCACTTTCCACACCACTTTAGTTCTTATAGAAGATGACAGTGCCTTAGGCTGTAATTCCCAGTGTTCTATGGAACATTTCCTAGGGACATTCATACGTTTGCACACAAAACATTCCCCATTCAAATGAATTTTATAACCTCTTCAGAGTTTGCCCTAGATGGGAATTCATACAGCCAAGAGCATGACAGAACATTTCAGTCACAATACTATTATACTTTCCAAGCATGTATCCTAACATTCTTCTTTCTAGTGTTCCCCTAGAACTGTGGTCCCCAACCCCTGGGCCATAGACTGATACTCATCCATGGCCTGTTAAGAACCTGGCCACACAGCAGGAGGCAAGGCAGCCAGCGAAGTTTCCTCTGTCTTTACAGCCACTCCCCGTTGCTAGCATCACTACCTAAGCTCCGCTTCCTGTCAGATCAGCAGTGACATTAGATTCTCATAGAAGGGAGAACCCTACTGTAAACTGCACATATAAGGGATCTAGATTGCTGCTCCTTATGAGAATCTAATGCCTGATGATTGAGGTGGAGCTGAGGCCATGATGCCTGGGCGGCGGCCGCAAATACAGATTATCATTAGCAGAGAGGTTTGTACAATTGTTTCATTACGTCTCACAATGCAATAATAATAGAAATAAAGTGCACATTAAATGTAATGTGCTTGAATCATCCTGAAACCATCCTCCCAGTCCGTAGAAAAATTGCCTTCCATGAAACTGGTCCCTGGTGCCCAAAAATGGTTGGGGACTACTGCCCTAGAACATGTCTTGGAAGTAAAAATACCATACCTTTTTAGGTATGAGCCACGCACCCTTTTGCGGCTTTGTTCTGCACAGTTCTACAGCATTATCTCAGCTAATTACTACAGCAACCCTATAAAATCTGTGCACTGTTCTGCTATTAAATATTTTACAGGTTAAAAAAAAAAAAACCAAGGCACAGAAATATTAAGTACTTTGCTTGAGATTGCATAGCTAGTGATGAGCTATGTGTAATAAAATGCATGATGTAATTAGTAATGTGTACAAAGTGCCAAGAATCAAACCCAGACATTATGACTTCTGAGCCCCTTCTTAACTACCATGCTTGGTGCCTTCCTAATGGAAAATGCTACCAGAGAAGTATCTTAATCATTTATATGCTTTTAAGACACATCTTATGAGGTTAGTGGGGCTACAAATTGTCTTTTGTATAGAAGTTTTATTTGTCTTTGTCAAAGGCATGAAATATTTTCCTTTAAATCAAATCATCCAATAAAACTAAATTATACAGCCCAGTTAAAATATATGTTCAACTTACTAGGAACAAATTTAATAGTCATACTTATACAGGAAAAGAACCATTATTTGAAATCTATCTTCGTTTTTGTATGTGCAAACTGATTAAAATTTTGTTAGTCATTTATCTAATGAGAATTTAATGGGTACCTCCTCTTTTTATCTAAGATCATAAACAAGAAAAGCAAAATCAAGTTGCAGACATATAAATTCATGAGACTATTAGAGAACAAAGCAACATACGAGTAGCAGCAGATGAATTTTTAAATTTTTTATTATATAGTTAATGGTGTGTGGGTGTGGGTGTACACGTCTGTGTGTGTGTGTGTGTGTGTGTGTGTAACAAAGATAGGAGACACTGCTCTCCCCAACTGCTGTGCCTTTAGGGAAATTACTAAGATTCTTGAAGCCTCATGTTTTTCAAAAGGACTAAATGGAATTATATACATATGCTGTCTAGTACACAGTCAGTATTTTCCAGAGTGGAAAGAGCCCAGAATTTGGTAAGAACTCAGTTCAAAATCTAGTTCTGTACTTCACAGTTACATGATTTTGTGCAATTTATGAAATCTAGCTAAGCCAACGTTTCTTAACCTGAAAAAATGAAAACACATCTCATCTTGTGAGGATGTTGTTCAGATTAAATGAGGTCATACATGCAGAATACACCGTGTCTGGCACTTTAAAACATTAGTTCCAGTGGCCTTCAGCGCTGGTCTTCTTACTGCATCCTCACACGGTATAAGGGCAAGACTGTGTCCTCACACAGCAGAAGAGAGCAAATCCACTCCCTCATTCCCTTTTATAACAGCATTAGTCCATTCATGAGGGCAGAGCTCTCTTGACCTAAACACTTCCCAAAAGTCCCCGCCTCCCAACACAGTTGCATTGGGATTAAGTTTCCAACACATGCATTTTGGGGGACACATTGAAACCACAGTATCTACTCTAACACATTGTTATTAACTCTTTATAAATCAGATTGTTTTTAAAATTGGTGTAAGACTCGATCATTTATTAATAAAAGGGTAGAATTTTCCTTTGTCTCTGCTTCCGCAGGTGTTTATGATCATTCACCTCTCTGACATTTTGCCATCTCAGCATTGCAGCTTGTTCCAGGTGGTCTTTCTTTGACCCTGTTTGGTCCTGTGGATATTTTATTAAGACACTTGGGGATTGTGTGCTTATTATGAGACTGGGATTCTCAACAGTGGTGCCCTAGAGCACCAGAGGAATTCCACAGTGTTCTACAGAATGGGTTAAGTAAAATTTTGTGTGAGGGAAGAGGAAACTTCTAGAGCCAAGGTCAGCAAGAGAAGAAAATTCAGAGAATCCTTTCCTCCTCCCATTTTCTCCATGCAGAGGCATGCTAAAACCAGGCACTGTGCTGATAACATGTGTGCCTTGTGTTTGCATTGCAGGAGAGAGAGACCCAATTTCTGTGCTCTGCCTTTTCATAGGGCTTTATAGGGAAGGGATTTGCTATCTATTTATGGGACGCTGGCTGCCCAGCACCATGGGAAACCCCTGGGAACCTGAGCTTGGGTACACCCATCCTATTAAAAAAAGGGAACCCTGGTCTCAGCTAGCTTGTCATCCAGGTAACTCACATTGAGTATGTCAGATGGCATGTCACATTTTTTTCAGATCCAGGACCCAATTGTCTGCATAGTGGGAAAGAGAGCAGAGAAGTCAAAGCAAAAATTTCCCCCTCAAAACTCAAACTAGCCTATAATGTGGTTGTTTACTTGAAAGTGGGATGTGCTGGCTTGTAGCATTTTTTTCCTGCCACTAACTGTGAGACCTTACACAGTCACCCAGGTGCTCACTTGTTCTTTCTCTCTCTCTTTCTCTTACCTCCCCCGATGGTGTTCTTCCCTACAATAAAGGTAGTTGACTTCATACTTCTTAGGCCTCTTCTTGCTCTTAACTCCTTTAAGTCTATATTTATAGAGTTAAATATAGATATGATTTGGCCAATCAAAAACTGCCTCCACTGGTTGAGTTTTCTTTAATTATGTAATATTCAAAAGTTTTTTGTAGATTTTTTAATAACAAATCAGACTAATCTCAGAATGGCTTATAAGTACTTCAATATATCTGCTGACAGGTATTTGCTAAGCTGCCACTTGGGCATGGCAGTGTGATAGCTGGTATACAATTTACTCATCTTTAGTTCATGGCTGTGAAGTAGACCCTAAAAAATGGTACACCCACACCACTTAGCAATATAGTGGAAAGAGTAAGAAACTAGGAACCAGGAAATGGAAGCAGCTTTACCTCCATTTGCAAGGTAGCTGTGAAGTGGACAGTCAATCCACTTCTCTGATCCTCTGGTGGTTATATGAGTCCTCCCTCTCTGATATCACCTCTTAGGTGTTTTCCAGTCATTCTCCTCCTCTTCTTAAAGTCTGGGAAATCCAGGGAACATCTACCTCCTGTACTCCATCCCTTCATGGTCCAGATATGGCCAATCAGTCATGTGCTCACTGTTTCCCTATGCGTGTGAGGACAGCATGGGCTCAGGTTCTCTTCTGGCCCATGCCCTTTCCTATGGTCCTTTTAGAACCATGTATTTTCTAGAGCAAGTTTTTTTGGCTTTTTTCTTGTTTTTTGATCTTTCTTCACAAATGCTAAGGGACAATTCTCTCTCTTTCTCTCTTTTAATAATTGAACATGGTCTGTTGCTATCGTTCTCTCTTTACTCATACTAATTATTTTAGTTGAAGAGTTGGCTTGATGGAACCAAAAGTAAGTAATTATTCTTGATTTCCAAATATCTTCACATACTACCTTTTATAGGGAGAGAAGGCATTATAGCTGTTAAACAATCCACCTGCCATCTTCCAAATATTTTTTTCCATTTTTAATGTGTATCAATTATTTGGCTTAATTGTTAACTTTGATCACAGTAATAGTAAGTTCCCAATTATAAGACTGTTGGGGTTTTGTTTCTGTGCGCATGGTTTCAGCTGAATAAAATTAATTTTACAAAGTATTGAGAATGCTGACAATTTGGTTTTGCATACATTACATATGACTATAGTACACTTTAAACTGAACAATAAAACAAAGTAAAACTTGATGATTTAGAACATTCAGCATCTTTAATTCTAATTAATTTTCATTGTGACTTCAATTGGCAAAATCAGCAACTAAACTGCGTTTGGGGATTGTTCTTTAGTTTCCTAGACTTGAAATTAAACTTTTGCTAAATAAATACTTTTAAGCGCTTAACATTTGCATTCTTTTTAATGAGCACTTTTCTAAACATTAAATCATTTAATCCTGAACTGCTTGAAGATAGAAAAAACATTTTTTTAAAAAAGCAGCATTTTTTAATTTTTTATTTAAGGGGGTACATGTTAGTTATTTATTAAAATAAAATCATTATAAATTTAAGAATGTTGATAAATTTTTTAAATATTAAATTTGAGTTTATGTGTTTTCTATTATTAGCAGGTCTGGATAAAGGCAATATTTTTATTGATTGAAATGTAAAATGAATAGTTGAATCTTAGTCAATTTCTTATTTGTGTCCATATCAAGTTGATACAAAAGGAAAAGTCTTTCAAAATAAGAATAAGTCTACAATCAAAAGAAAAATTACAAAACATACAAAAATAGATACAACATAACAGGCAAAAATTATTGATAATGTAAATGGCACAACACCAATATTTTCATCTGATGAAATAAAGTCACCAGAATTAATGATTTCATAATATAAACTGGCCATAGTTACTCAGGTAATTTTAAAAGTCAATTTTTCCTCGCTTACTTCTTATCTGTAATTTGCTTGGGGTGAGGAAAGAGACCTGAGGTCTAACTTCTACTGTCTTTGTGAGTTCAGGCTGCTATAACAAAATAGCATAAACTATTTTTCAGAAATTAACACATGTGCAATCCACCATATTTAATTGACAGTTTCTCAACATGACTTTTAAAACTAAATTGTTGGAAGTGTTTTCTATTAAATAAAATTCATAAATAACTTGTATATAAAGACTTAGAGAAATAAAATCAAGGCATTCCTTCAAAAATCTGTAAAAGATGTGTCTAACCACTAATTTTGAACATTTTGACAGTATAATTAAAATCTAATGATTTAACTGTTTAGGTTATGGGTATTGGAGATTTGACCTCTGGGTTCAAAAACCAGCAGTTTTGTTTATTGACCACTAAGTTGTTCATCTACACCTCTACTACAAAATGAATATAAGAATAGTGCTTCCCACAGATGATTAAATGTTAAATGATATAATGCCTGTAAATCATTTTGTAGTTCTTAGAACATAGAAGTTTCTCAGTAAATGTTACTCCTGTTATCATTATTCTTAAATAAAAATTTTAAAAATTAGTCTCTACTACATAATTTGAAAATAAAGCCATATGTTATACTTGTATGTATTTTAAACATTTTCAAATACTGTAGAAGCAATTGCTTTACCCTTTAACTTTTGAGGAAGCCACTGACTTAGATTCAACACAAATGTCTTTTTACTCTTTGAAAATCTGAACGCACACAGTTTTAGCTGCATGTTTTGCAAACTTCAGGCCATAGTCCAGCTGGAAAATCTTCCTTTTAATTTTTTTGACGACTGATATTTTGTGTTTCATCTAACGATGACCTTATATCGAAAGATCTAGATTTGAAATCAATGAACAGAAATTTAAGAGAAAAACTATATCATTAAAGAAGCCACTATTAGATTCAAAACTCACCACAATTCGTAAGCTCAGGAGGAAATCAAATTATTGTTTCAAACTAAGAGCAAAGACTTGGAATTGGTTTGTAAAAAGCACTTGTAAAAATAAGAGCCCCACATTAGAGTTGAGTGATGAGACTATCACACACAGTATGATTTAGCTCTGCCGGAAGACAATATGATTATATTCAGGTGAGTTATATAGCTTGAATAAAAATTGTGTTTCATGGTATCAAACACAGTGTTGCTAGGCATAAATATGTGTGTGTGTGTGTATATATATATATACACATATCTATAATACATGTATATGTATAATACATATACTGATGGAAGATTTTTCCATCAGTAGCTTATTAAACTCATCAGAAAAAACTTAGCTGTCTCCTTATCATTATAATAAAGTCAAAATAGAAATTCAATTTGTCAATTTTAAAAACTATATTTTCTCCATTTCCTTTTAAAATGTATTGCAATTTCAAATACTATCAGAAAATATAAGGATTACAGTTCAAAGAAAAACTAGTTTTCAATTTCTGACATGAAGCTGAGCGAATATTGAGGCTTTGACTATCCATTCCTGATCCCTGGGGCAGGAGAACCAGAGGTGGAGTAGGCAGCAAGCAGTGTTCTCGTGTGTGTTCAAGCACAACTATCCTACACCTTAGCTCAAGTGTGCTGTGCCGGGAGGAGGGGGAAGATGGCTGACTAGAGACATCAGGTCTCAGATGGTCCCAGAGGGAAGAAAGGGTTTCGGATAAAGGGGATGGGGAGTGGGCACAGCTCAGGTGTAGTTTGCGGGGGAAGGTGCCAGAGCCTGACAGAGACTTCATGGAAAGAGATTGCGAAGCAGAATAGGAAGGGAAAAAAAGAGATATCAGCAAAGATCAACCCCAGAGAAGCCCACTGAAAGGGTAGATGGGGGTTTCATTTCTCTTTCCCACAGGCCTCCGGTAACCAGTGGCTACTGAGTTGCTTAGAAACTTTTCTACTCTATGAGCCCAAGCACTGCTGCGACCACGGAACTTTCTTGAAAATAAAGCATCATCAGTCTTTGAGCCCCTTGGGGATCCACCCACCCTGTGACCACAGCCCAGAGCAGAGAAGGTGGTTGCCATCATGCTTCTCCAACCATTCCAGGGAGCTCAGCCCTTCAGTTTTCATGCCACCCGTTCCCACACAGGCAGTTCCTGATGGCTGCCCAGACTGCAGGGGCTCTGGAGTTCTTGTGTCATCCCAGAGCTTGGACATTCTGTGTCCAGAGGAGCTGGAGTGCCGGCTCTCTTCCATTCAGACTATTTTCCTCCTCCGCCCCTCCCGGCCCCCTGCAGCTGAGAGTGCTGTTTGAGACTTTAAAGGGCAGCCACTTCCCCTTGGCTGGCGCACCCTCCAGTCCACAGAGAGTGGGGCCCACGCCTGTCCCCTTGAGGACCTGCAGTGGACGCAGGGGTGCTCAGTCTGGGAGTTCCCCACCCACAAGCTCTCCCCAGAGACATCTACCATGTTTCCCCGAAAATAAGACAGGGTCTTATATTTATTTTTCCTCAAGAAGACACCCTAGGGCTTATTTTCAGGGGATGTGTTATTTTTTTTTAAGTACGGCACAACAATCTACATTGATTCAAATATAGTTAAGTCGTCTTCTTCTGGAACATCATCATAACTCTCCAAACCCCGAATTGCATCCTGCATTTCTTGTGACTCTATTTCCTTTAGAACCATTGGCCCCAATCTCTCATGTCGAGCAATAGAGCTCTCATGGGGCAGATGAGAAGGGCTGCTCATCTTCTTTACTGCTCCTCAATGAAATGCATGGGTTGTGCAGATCCACTGCATAGCCATGCCCATCACTAGGTCTTATTTTAGGGGTAGGGTTTATATTGTGCAAATGCTTAGAAATCCTGCTAGGGCTTATTTTATGGGTAGGTCTTATTTTCAGGGAAACACGGTACCAGCCTACCAGCAGACAGGAAGACCGGATCCCATACCCTCAGGACTAAATCGGGTTGCTAGGGAGCACAAAGGGGAGATTTGGGAGCTGCACTTGGGAGGTGAAGGATCCCACATGGGTGGAACTGACAAGAGAGTGCAGTGTGGGTCCAAGCTGTGGTGATCTGGTGGAGCCCCCATCCCCCCACAGAAAAGCTATGCATTCAGGACTGGGGTGGGTCTTAGGGAGAAGTGTCCAGCTCCTGGCACCATTACTTGGTGTGCCTGTACTGTGCCTATACTGTGGGTGCCTGTTGGTAACCAACACCAGAAGGAAACTGTTAGAGAAGGGGTTACAGCAACAGGGACAGAGCTCACTCCCGAAAGACAGTTGGTGAATTGCAGAGGGCTTCTTCCCCTCAAGCAGACTTCCCAGTTCAGTGAGGCCACTGCAGCTTCCTTCCCAGCAACTTTTCCCAGCAGGCTGGGAGCTGAACTTTGATCTCCACTGAGACAGTTGTAGGACCTACATTTACAGAGCCTGAAGGCAAGCTCCCTGACCTCACCTGCCTCAGCCTTGCTCCTCCACCCACCTCTGCTGCAGTGGAGATCAAGCAATCCTCTGGGAGCTACACGGCCCCTCCCACTGCCTGGGGCATTGAAGTGCTTCTCCTGAGGGGTAGCTACCTATTGTAGACACAAAATAACATCACTGTGGTTGACTGTCTCCTGCGAGCACCAGCTACTGACAGGGAGAACAACCTACAGCTCATTACAGCATCTATTGACTCAATCAAATGGGGCATGGCCAATTCTTACAAGAACCACCCACCATCTCAGAGATTAAGCTGGGGGCCTCAATATTGATAGAGCACTGGGGCGCTGAGCTCACTCCACAGACACTGTGGCCAAGTTGTGAGACGGCTCCCTCCACCACCACTGGTTTCTGCCTTGATGGACTGGGACTTGCCTGGGGTCTGTGCAGAGTCATTGCACTGGATAACAGGCACAGTGGGGATCAAGTGGCAGCTGACACTGCGTTTCTGCAGCTTACTGATGCCATCGTGTGCTCTCAGGTACACGATGCCAGCTAGGCACAGGACTCAGCTTTGTGATAGTGCCCTTCACATCACCCCCACCAGGTGGGGGAGGGAACAGAGTAAACCGAGGATCCTCTGAGCCCTACCCTGCAACTAGAAGACAAGAACCCCTCCCCAACGGTGTAATAGGATCTGAGCACAAGTTAAATGAGGCACTTCAGGCTCTGACCTGGGAGGCTTTGGTCAACTGCTTCAGCGGGCCCTGGGGAAGTGGGGAGAACTCCAAGGTCCTGGGCCACTGGAACCAACTTCTGCCCACGTGACCTGGCATCTGTGTAGTCCCTGAGCCTGGGGAATAGCCTATTGCCTGCTTGGCCCTGACTCCATCCTCTAGGTTGGATCAGCCCACCACCCATGGCCCTGCTACTGGCTCTGAGGCTCTGCTCAGAAGCCCTTTCTCTGGCTCTGCCCCAGTCCCTGCTCTGAGGCTCTTAGGCCAAGAGCCTGAGGCTTCACACCTGTGGCTCCAGAGCTCTTGCCAGGCCTAGGACACAGCCCCCAAGATTCCAGCACTGCATCTGGACCCCAAGATGCTACCCCTGAATCTCCATCACTGCTGCAGGGCTGGAGGAACTGCTCCAAGGTCATCGCCCCAGCTGGATCCCCCAACCTCCAGCCACAAGTACACTGGAAACTGGTTTATGCAAACGTCCACAGCCCAGGAACCCATGACCACTGCCTAGATAGCCTCACCCAGGTGCCACTGTCACAGCTGCAGGAAAACCTCAGGCAGAGCAATCCACACAACATCACCAGTCTCTGTGGAAAGTGTCTTGCCCAGCTCCTAACTTGAACTTTCTACAACTATCTGGTGAACAACCCAATAACCAGCACAAAGATCATCCAGCACAGGCTTGAACAGTGGCAATTACAGTTGAGCAGGACAAATCAGAAAAGCTGCAATATAGGCTTTGAGTAGACATGCCCCTCCCCTGCCACACCAACATTCCAGAGTAGGAAAACAGCACCATCTAGAGATCTCTCCTTATTCTAATTAAGCAAGAAAGTTCCCTGCAAAGAACAGCTGCCCTGCAAATCTATTCACTCCAAATCAAGAAAATAAGTTTCATATGAGAAGAAACCAGCAAAAGAATTCTAGCAACATAAGAAAACAAAACAGTTTGGCATCCCTAAGGGATCAAAATGGAGCTACAGTAGGGAACTTCAACCACAAAGAAATTGCCAAAATGACAGAAATGGAATTCAGAATATGGATGGAAAAAAAATGAATGGAATTGAAAAGAAAGTTAAAAACCAACCAAAAAAAGCCCCCCAAAATTCAAGAAATTAATGAAAAAGCCACTAAAGAGCTAGAGAACATAAGGAAGGATATAATAGAACATAAACAAATGAAAGCATCATTTAGAGAATTTCAAAACACAGCAGAAAACTTCAGCAACAGACTAAACCAAGAAGAAGAAAGAATCTCAGAGCTTGAAGACCAGGCTCTTGAGCTAACCCAGTCGTTTAAAGAGCCAGAGAAGAGAACAAAAAAGGCAAAGCAATCACTTAAAGAGATATGGGACTATGCAAAGCGAACTAACATATGAATTATTGATATCCCTGAGGGAGAAGAAGAAAGAGCTAACACCATGGAAAATCTATTCGAGAGAATTATTGAGGAAAACTTCCCTGGTATCACCAGACATCCAGACATCCAGATACAAGATGGTCATTGAACACAGGGAAGATTCACAACAAACAGGACATCTCAAAGACACATAGTAATGAACTTGGCCAAAGTCAAAATGATAGACAAAATTCTATAGGCAGCTAAATGTAAGCAACAACAGACCTACAAAGGAAAACTCATCAGGCTAACAGCAGACTTCTTAGTAGAAACCTTACAAGTTAGAAGGGTGTGGGGCCCCATATTCAATCTTCATAAACAGAATAACTCCCAGCCTAGAATTTTGTGTCCTGCAAAACTAAGTTTCACGGCCGGACATGGTGGCTCACACCTGTAATCCTAGCACTCTGGGAGGCTGAAGCAAGAGGACCACTTGAGCTCAGGAGTTCAAGACCAGGCTGAGCAAGAGTGAGACCCCATCTCTATTAAAAAACCAAAAAACTAAGTTACACAATTGATGGAAATATTGTCTCTTCCAGACAAGCATACACTGAGGGGATTTGTCATGACCAGAACTGCCCTTCAGGAAATACTCAGAACTGCATTATATACTTATCAGCACAATAGACAACCACCCACCAGTGTAAAATCACTCAGAAAAGCTAGAGCTCACATCTCTTATAAACAATAGCAAAAGAGGAAAACAATGCAATAAAGTACTACCCAACATGATGAACAGAACAGCATGCCACATATCAATATTATCATTCAATGTTAATGGTCTGAATGCTCCACTTAAAAGACATAGGCTGGCTGAATGGATGAAGAAACACAACCCAAGTATCTGCTAGAAGAAAATTTAGGGAAAACTCTTCTAGATATCGGTCTAGGCAAGAATTTATGATTAAGACCCCAATGGCAATTACAGCAACAACAGTCATAAATAAATGGGACTTGATTAAATTAAAAAGCTTCTGCACAGCTAAGAAAATAATCAACAAAGCAAACAGACAATCTACAGAATGAGAGAAAATATTCACAATCTACACATCCAATGAAGGGCTAATATTCAGAATCTACAAAGAACTCAAACAAATCAGCAAGAAAAACAACCCCATTAAAAAGTGGGCAAAAGACATGAAGAGAAGCTTCTCGAAAGAAGATAGACAAAGGCCAAGAAACATATGGAAAAATGCTCAACATCACTAATCATCAGGAAAATAAAAATTAAAACCACAATGAGATATTACCTTACTCCTGTTAGAAAGGCTTTTATTAAAAAGTCAAAAAACAATATATGCTGGTGCAGATGCAGAGAGAAAGGAACGCTTATGCACTCTTGGTGGGACTGCAAATTAATACAACCCCTATGGAAAACAGTATGGAGATTTCTCAAAGAACTAAAAGTAGACCTACCATTCAATCCAACAATCCCACTGCTGGGTATCTACGCAAAGAAAAAGAAGTCCTTTTATCAATAAAACACCTGTACTTGAATGTTTATTGCAGCACAGTTCACAATTGCAAAGATCTGGAATCAACCCAATTGCCCATCAATTCATGAGTAGATTAACAAAATGTGGCATGTGTATATATTTGGAGTACTACTCAGCCATAAAAAGGATGAATTAATTTTTTTGCAGCAATTTGGAATGGATTGGAGACCATTATCCTAAGTGAAGTATCTCAAGAATGGAAAAGCAAACACAGCGTGTACTATCTAATAAATTGGAATTAACCGATGGGCATACAAGTGCACAGAGGAAAGTAAAAGTCATTGGAAATCAAGCAGTGAGGTGGGGAGGTGCAAAAACCCACCTAACAGGTACAATAAACACGATTTGGATGATGGGTACATTTATAGCCCTGACTCAAGCCATGTAACAAAAACATTTGTACCTCCTTAATATTTTGAAATTAAAAATATAAGTTTGCTATCTAAATTTGGTAATAATCTGGGATATGTTGCTTGTGGGGTGATAGAAATGTTTGTTATCTTGATTACAGTGATGGTTTCACAGAGATATATTAATAGATGTAGATAGAAATGGATGGATATCCCATATATTCATGGATATATGTATGTGTGTCTGTCAAAATTCATCCTATTGTGCCCTTTACATATTATACATTAATTAAGCTTTAATAAAGTTGCTTACAAAAACCTCTTTGGTATTGGGAAGAAATAATCAAACAACCTAATAGCAAAATATAATATTCATATAAAAATAAATATAAATGTATCTTGAAAATATGAAGAAATGATTAACTTCACACATAAGAGAAACAAAAATTAAACCTCAGCTAATTACATAACAGTCACAAAAATCCCATAGTTTGCCAACTTCCAATGAATGGGAAGGAAGGAAAAGGATTAGAAACCACTCTCCTACATTGCTAATAGTAATGAAAAAAATGGTAAATCCCTATAGAGGGCACTTTGTCAATTTCTACCAAAAGGACAAACACATTTAATTTTGGCCCAGCAATCATTTTCTGGGAAATTCATTCTGCAAATTCTCAGTTTTACAATAAATGACATATGTAGGATTGTATGGGGTTGTATTCATGTAGTGGAGGCATATGAAAAGATTACCTATAAACCCCCTTTTTAAAAGGAAGTAATTCAGTCTTAACTGCAAAAGCAATTAGCTCACATTACAGAGTTATGATCCATAAAATTCATTTTTAAAATAAAGTTGATTTTTATAGCTTGGACACTAGATTAATCTTCTACTCAGCAAGTCAGCTTCCATGGTGATAGAATTCAAGTGATCTACTTCAAGGTTTTGATTTAAAAAAGAAAAACTAACATACCCCACAGGCCAAATATCACCTTTCAGCCAGTCTTGCTTTTTAACATGATTCCTTCTTAAGAAATCACTGTTGAATAGAAACTCAACCAGATGCTTGACATTTATTCCTCCATTCAGCTCGGGATCCTTGATGACCTCATTTACTTTTCATTTACATTGCTGGCTTGCTGGGAGGACAGTGTGCAGCTCTTGTTAATCTGAAATTTAAATCAAATCCTTTCCATTTTTAGCTTGAAATTTAAACCGTCAATGATAATTAACAATCAAGGCAGAGAGTTAGGGTTGTCTAATACTCAAGGACTTTATACCAAAATGACAAATCCATCTGGGGACAGTTTCTCTTTCCTAGTAGCTTTCACAGGTGCTAGCCCCAAATAAGAAAGGTGACTCTGGGTTTCCTATGAAGGCAAATTACCCCATTGATTCATCTTATACTCCAGTGTGATTTTAGAAATGAATACACAGATTTTGGTTGCAGGTATTTTTTTCTTTGAAAGAAGTCAAGGAAACAGAAAGATTTCAGATTTGTTCTCTGCCCTTTCTGTTCCTCACTTTTCTGTTTTTCTTTGTTGGTTGTAGAAAAGTCCCAGTGAAAATTGGGATGTGGCATCTCAATGCATCAGATTAACAAAAGCTGCACACCGTCCTCCCAGCAAGCCTGTAATCCTAGCACTCTGGGAGCCCAAGATGGGAGGATTGCAAGAGGCCAGGAGTTCAAGACCAGCCTGAGCAACATGGCAAGACTCCACCTCTACAAAAAATTTTTCAAAAATTTGCTAGGTGTGGTGGTACACACACTTGTAGTCCTAACTACTCAGGAAGCTGAGGCAGGGAGATTGCTTGAGTCCACGAATTTGAGGTTGCAGGGAACTATGACAACACCACTGCACTTTAGCCAGGGCAATGAGTGAGACCAAAAAAAAAGGCAAACTTAGATTATTTTGGGAAGTTTGTGAAGAGTTCCATGGCTACACTCCATTGTGACTGTGATAGAGTTTTCCTCATGTTTATGTTCCTTTTAGACTTTGAAACCAAAAGTTTCCAGAGTATTCAGGGAAGACAAGGGCACTGGGCCCACACAGCATGTTCTCTTTCCCCAGAGATTATGGATCTAATTGGCCTACTGCCCTTCAGTCCCATTGCTGTCTGTGTTGTAAGGAATTTGGCTGGCCTTTGCCCCTGGAAGATAATTTCTAAACCCTCGGAATTTCCCAAGTGATAGGAGTATCTTTGTTGTGATTCAATCAAGGATGACTACATAATGACATCTCAAAAAACTCTGGATGGGAAGCTCAAGTGATTCAATACTCTTTGAGTGTTGTCACACTTCATTGTGACATGATCCAAGGATGACAAAGATTTGTGTTTAGAAACCTCCCAGACTTTGCCCTCTGTGGCTTTTTTTTTTGACTAATTTTGTTTCCCTTTTCTGTAGTAAAACTGTAATTGTAAATATAGCACTTTCATTAAGTCCTGTGAGTCTTTCTAGTGAATTATCAAACCCGAAGGTGGTTGTGGGAATCCCCAAATTTGTAGCCAGCCAACCAGCCAGATGTGAGGGTTAGCCATTGGAGAACCCTGAACTTGCAGCTAGTATCTGAAATGAGGACAATCTTGTGGAGGACTATGCCACCAGATTTCTTTTCTTCTGCTGGCTTTGGGTTTGGTTTGTTCTTTTCTAGTTCCTTGAGGTGTGGCATTAGGTTGTTAATTAGTGATTTTTCTGTCTTTTTTATATAGGCATTTAAGGCTATATATTTTCCTCTTAGCATGGCTTTTGCAGAGATTGTGGAAGGTTGTGTCATCACCTTTGTCATTTAATTTGAAAAACTTTTTGATTTCCATCTTGATTTCTTCATTGACCCAAGGATCATTTGGCTGCTGCCAGCAGAAGAAAAGAAATAACAAAGTACATACCAGAACTAAATAAAATGGAAACCAAAAACAAACAAACAAAAAATTTATGACACAAAAAGTTGGTTCTTTGAAAAGATAAACAATCAATAGACCACTAGCTAGATCAACCACAAATAGAAGAAAAAGGATTTAAATAAGCTCAATCAGAAATGAAAATGGAGACATTATAACTGATACCACAGAAATAATATAAAATATATAATATAAATATATATAATATTTATATTATATATTTATATTATTTTATAATATATTAATTTATATTATATTTTTATATAATATAATATAAATTAATTAATATAAATAATATAATATAATATAAATTATAATATAATAATATAATATAAATTAAATTTATATATAATATAAAATATAATATAAAACATAAATATAAAATATCATCCAAGACTACTATTAAAAGTTGTATATTCACAAACTAGAAAATCTAGAGGAAATAAATAAAATTTTGGGAACACACAACCTCCCAAGCTTGAATCAGAAAGAAATAGAAGTCCTGAACAGATCGATAATGAATATTGAGACTGAAACAGTATTCAATAATCTCCCAACAAAAAGAAGCTCACGACCAGATGGATTCATATCCAAATTCTACCAGACATACAAAGAATAACTGGCACCTATCTTACTGAAACTGTTCCATAACATAAAGAAGGAGGGACTGCTCCCTAATTCATTCTATAAAGCCAATATCACCCTAATGCCAAAGCCAGGAAAGGACACAATAATTAAAAAACTAAAAAACAAACTACAGACGAATATCCCTCATGATCATAGAGGCAAAAATTCTTAACAATATACTAGCAAACCAAATCCAACAGCACATGAAAAAGATAATTTACCATGATCAAGTGGGTTTCATCTCAGGGATGCAAGTATGGTTCAATAAACACAAATCAATAAACATGATTCACCACCGAAACACAATTAAAAAAACAAAACCATATGATCATCTCAATAGATGCATAAGAAGTATTCAATAAAATCTAGCACTCCTTCATGATAAAAAAATAAAGCCCTCAACAAACTAGGTATAGAAGGAATATACCTCAAAATAATAAAAGCCATTCATGACAAACCCACAACCAAGATCATACTAAATGTGGAAAAGTTGAAAGCATTCCCCCTAAGAGTTGAAACAAAAGGATGTCCATTCTCATGACTTCTAGTCAACATAGTACTGGAAGTCCTAGCCCAGGTGTCCTCAAACTACAGCCCACAGGCCACATGCAGATATTTTTGCCAGTTTGTTTTTTTACTCCAAAATAACATATGTGCAGTGTGCATAGGAATTTGTTCATAGTATTTTTTTAACTATAGTCCAGCCCTCCAACAGTCTGAGGGACAGTGAACTGGCCCCCTGTTTAAAAAGTTTGAGGACCCCTGTACCTAGCCACAACAATCAAGCAGAGAAAGACATCCAAAGCAGGAAAAAAAGAGGACAAACTATCCTTGTTTGCTGACATGATTTTATATCTAAAGAACCCTAAAGACTCCACCAAAAGACTCCTAGAATTGATTAATACATTCAGTAAAGTCTCAGGTTATAAAATTAGTGTACACAAGTCAGCAAAATTTCTATACACGAATAACAGTCGAGTTTAGAGTCAAATTGGCTGGGCGCGATGGCTCACACCTGTAATCCTAGCACTCTGGGAGGCTGAGGCAGGCGGATCGTTCAAGGTCAGGAGTTCAAAACCAGCCTGAACAAGAGTGAGACCCCATCTCTACTATAAATAGAAAGAAATTAATTGGCCAACTAAAAATATATAGAAAAAATTAGCCGGGCATGGTGGCACATGCCTGTAGTCCCACCTACTTCGGAGGCTGAGGCAGAAGGACTGCTTAAGCCCAGGGGTTTGAGGTTGTTGTGAGGTAGGCTGACACCACAGCACTCTAGCCTGGGTAACAGAGTGAGCCTCTGTCTCAAAAAAAAAAAGAAGTTTAGAGTCAAATCAAAAATGCAATACCATTTACAATAGCTACAAAGAGAATAAAATACCTAGGAATATATTTAACCAAGGAGGCGAAAGAGCTCTACAAGGAGAACTATAAAACACTGATGAAAGAAGTCATAGATGACACAAATAAATAGAAAAACATCCATGCTCATGGATTGGTAGAATCAACATTGTTCAATTGTCCGTATTGCCCAAAGTGATTTACAGATTCATGCAATCCCCATCCAAAATACCAATATCATATTTCACAAATCTGAAAAAATAATTTTATGCTTCATTTGGAACCATAACAGAGCCCGAATAGCCAAAGCAATCTTAAGCAAAAAGAACAAATCTGGAGGCATCACATTACTTGACTTCAAATTATACTACAAGACTGTAATAACCAAAACAGCAGTGTGCTGGTAAAAAGGTAGACACACAGACTCATGGAACAGAATAGAGAACTTAGAAATAAAGCTATATAGCTACAACCAATTGATTTTTGACAAAGTAGACAAAAACATATACTAGGGAAAGCACACCCTACTCAACAAGTAGTGCTGGAAAAAAATAGCTACGTGCAGAAAAATGAAACTGGATCCCTATCTCTTACCATATACAAAAAGTAACTCAAGATGGATTAGAGACTTAAATGTAGGATGTGAAACCATAAAAATCCTAGAAGAAAATGTAGGAAAAACCCTTCTGGATATTGGCCTAGGCAAAGAATTTAAGACCCCAAAAGCAAATGCAGCAACAATGAAAATAAATAAATGGGACTTAATTGAACCAAAAAGCCCTTTCACAGCAAAAGAAATATTCAACACAGCAAACAGACAACCTACAGAATGGGAGAATATATTTGCAAACTATTTATCTGATAAAGGACTAATATCCAGAATCTACAAAGAACTCAAATCAGCAATAATAAAAAAAAATAACCCCATCAAGAAATGGACAAAAGACATGAACAGATTTTTTTCTTCAAAGAAAGATAGACAAATGGCCAAAAACATATGAAAATATGCTCAACATCACTAACTATCAGGGAAATGCAAATTAAAACCACAATAGGATACCACCTTAATCTTGTCAGAATGGCCATTATTAAAAAATCAAAACACAATAGATGTTGCCACAGATGCACTGAAAAGGGAACACTTATACACTATTGGTAGCAATGTAAATTAGTACAACCTTTATGGAAGACAATATAGGGATGCCCCAAAGAACTAAAAAGTAGAACTACCATTTGATTCAGCAATCCCACTACTGGTTATCTACCCAGAGGGAACTAAGTCATTATATCAAAAAGACACCTGTATCAGAATGTTTATCGCAGCATAATTCATAACTGTAAAGTTGTGGAAGTAACCTAAATGCCCATCAATCCATGAGTGGCTAAAGAAAATGTAGGGGTTATATATATATGTATATATATAGTAGTGTGTATACACACACTATGCACACACACACACACCCCATAGAGAATTACTCAGCCATGAAATAATGGCTGAATGAAATAATGAAATAATGGAATGAAATAATGTCTTTTGGAATGAAATAGTGTCTTTTGTAGCAACTTGGATGGAACTGAACTCCATTATCATAAGTGAAGTACCTCAAGAATGGAAAAACAAATGCCACGTATTCCCCCTTATAAGTGGGAGCTAAATGAGAGGTATATATGGTCATAAAGTGTTATAATGGACATTGGAAACTCAGAAGAGGGAATGATGAAAGAAGGCTGAGGGATAAAAATCTGCCTATCCAGCACCATGAACACTATTCTGGTGATGGGCACACTAAAAGCCCTGACTTCAGCATAATACAATTCATCCATGTAACAAAAAACACTTGTACTCCCTGAATCTACTGAAATGAAAAAAAGAAAGGCTCGTGGCTTGTGCTTGTAATCCTAGCACTCTGGGAGGCTAAGGCAGGCTGATTGTTTGAGCTCAGGAGTTCGAGACCAGCCTGAGCAAGAGTGAGGAACCATCTCTACTAAAACTAGAAAGAAATCATCTGGACAACTAAAAATAGAGAGAGAAAAAAAATGAGCCAGGCATGGTGTCTCATGCCTGTAGTCCCAGCTACTCGGGAGGCTGAGGCAGGAGGATCGCTTGAGCCCAGCAGTCTGAGGTTGCTGTGAGCTAGGCTGATACCACGGCACTCTAGCCCAGGCAACAGAGTTTTTGAGACTCTGTCTCAAAAAAAAGAAAAGAAAAGAAAAGAAAGAAAAGAAAAGAAAAGAAAAGAAAAGAAAAGAAAAGAAAAGAAAAGAAAAGAAAAAGACCATAAGTACATAAGCTTTCAGTCTTGGGAGAAAAAATAATGATAATGTTATTTCTATAATCATAAACAATCAGGAATAGGAATCAAAGTTATTCCTATAATCATAAACAATATAATTATATATATGAGTATATATTATACTCATACACATGATTTTAAAGTCCATGAAATCTTTATTTTATCTAAGTCATTGATAATGCTACAGAACAGAACATGAGTAAAGGCCAAATTAAGGAGCAAGACAGAGTTTAAATTTAGCCTTATCAGAACATTTCAGGTATGATTATTCACCCAATTTTTAACTTTTACTTATTATCTTAGCACCCAACCCAATTTCTTTATCTTGACCATAAGATGTTAATAAGACTTCTTTAACGAGGACTGAATTGTTTTGGTTATTCAATTTATTCTACAAATATATATTGAAGAACCATCCTGTCCCACGCTGAACAGGAAGGGTCCCAGGTTGTGCACACAAGAGGTGAATGAACCTAGCCCCACTCATAAGTACAGCAGACCGCCACATCCTGGGCATGATTTGAATAGCACAGTAAAGTCCCTGTTCCAGCTGTGCCTGCTTGGCCCCAGCCTGCTGAGCATTCAGACCATACACTTGCTTGGGTCATGATGCAAATACTCTAGGTGCAAAGAGTTCCAGTATAATATCATTCTTCCAATGGGCTCAAAGCAATAGCTTCAATGTTTAGGAACTCTTAAGGGAACTCTATGGAAATAAATCTGCCTTATTTTCTTTAGCAATTTAATCACCAGCACTTTTCTACACCACAACTTATACTGCAGAAGATGTAATACCATCCATCACAACTTATTGTAAAACATTTGATGGCATTTATATGAGCAGGTAATTGCTTTATGAATTACAACTAGAGAAAAATAATTTCCCCAGCTGTGAAACTTGCCTACATTTCAGAGTCTGCAGTTGTCTATTTGATAATCATTAAAACTGTCACTGTGGGAAGATTTGCTGACTTTTTTTTTGCTTTGAGCTTCCTCTCCTAGCTCCTCCTTATGCCATTCATTTACTTATCGTTGATTGATGGCTTCAGTACTATGCATAGCACTAAGTCCTAGAAATAATAGAAAGTCAGATAAAAAACAGTCCTCGCTCTCAAAGAACTCAAAGTCTAATGGGGAAAACACAGGTCTATAATCAATTTCATTTCTATGTGATGAATGTCATAATAGAAGCATAGCATGATGCTATGGTACCCCTAGTTCATGTTTTGTTACCTCCAATTTCTGTTAATACTTATGAATTAATTTTAAAAAATTATCAGCACCCAGGTATAAATCTCAATCCAATAACTCAGAAGCACAAGACAAGAATCTTTCATTGCTTCATAGTTTAGCATCAGGCTCTGAGTCCCAGTTCCACCAGGGTAAGAAGGAAAATAAGCAACCTCAGTTCTTCCTGAGGATTCCCCACTCCTACTCACCCCCCACGGCTGGGTCATGAATTCTATGCTCTGGGCACTGCTGAGGAATTGGGAATGGAGGGGAGGGGCCAGCGAGCAATCTGGCCTTTGGACATCGGACACATAGCTTTCCATCAAAGTATCCACTGCACCTGTCCACATGGTCCTCGGGTCCAGGGCCTCACTGCTCCATCTGGGCCTCCAGGGCTCACAACACTGTCGTAGGCTCACAGCACAGGATCTCGGGTATCGCTGCTTTCTTGGCAGTGCTACCAAGAAGGACTCTCTCTCCAGTGTGGGGAAGTCCTCTTCTATTTATGTTTTACCAGAACATTCTCTCTAAGCCTGAGAAGTACCTAAACTCCCCTTACGGCTCAGGATTTTGTTTATAAAAACCAGAAACAACTGTAATCATTTCTGGTCCACCCTAGTGGCCATGAGTCCAGAGCCCAGTTGGGAGCAGGGTGGTAGTGAAGAGGAAGAAATGTAGGCTTGGAAATGATCCCAGACACACACAGAAATGCCTCTGCCCAGTACTGTCCGCTCACACCTCTCATCTGCAGGCTTCCAGGAGGTCCCCCTTGAGTTGACTGTGTACAGTTCAGGAGGCAGCTCAAGAAGGAGGTACTCACATGGAAGAGTCTTTCCTTGTCTCTGGATG
Organism: Mirza zaza; assembly: GCA_008750895.1. Classification (NCBI taxonomy): domain Eukaryota; kingdom Metazoa; phylum Chordata; class Mammalia; order Primates; family Cheirogaleidae; genus Mirza; species Mirza zaza. The sequence continues at coordinate 234,515 of VSMD01123680.1, forward strand.
TCTGTTCTCCTGTCTGCCTTGCTTAACACCCGTGCTGGCTTTCAGCCCTGACTGCACGTTGAAATCACACGGGAGAGCCTTAAAACATACTAATGCCTGTGATCCACCTTCCCCAAATTCTCATTTAATTGAACTGGCATGGAAGCTGGACATCAATTTCTTTTTCTATAAGCTGCCCTGGAAATTAACATGCAGCCAGAGGTAAGAATCAAACCATGGCTGTATCCATCCCTCCCTCGTTCTCTGAAGCTCCATTATGCCAGCCCAGTCCTGCACTTTTCAAACCTTTTCACATCATGGCATAAGAGAAAAAAAATGTTTTATTGCCCAACCGGCTAAATGAGTGAGGCTGCTTGAAGCCTCTGGGCATCTGGAAGAGGCTCTTCCACCAGCTAAGAGCAGGATTCAGCTCTCACAACAGACTGGAGCAAACCAGTGTGCAGAGGCACTGGGGTTGGGCAACTCTGAGTTAAGACAGGCATCTGGCCCTGTGTCACATTGTTGTGTAACTCATGTCACTTCCTTCAGAGCATATTCATGCAGCCACTGCATATGTATCTATGCATCGGAATATTTACCAAATAACCTCTGAAGGCCTGGCATGTGTTATAGAGCTAAGTAAAGGGAATACAAAAATGAAAAGATACAGTTGTCAAAAGTGCCTTACAGGCTGGTATCATTAAATATAATTCATTTTACTTGCTTTATTGGGCCTGATAAAAAGTGAATCCTTGTTCAACTAGCTGTGTGTCCTTAGACAAGTCACTTAGCATTTCTGAAATTCTCTTTGCCCATCTGGGAAATGGAAGGATTTTCCCAGGGCTAGGAGGAAGGTCCATGTAGGTTTCCATGTCTGCTAATGGTGTATCAGAAAATCAGAGTATACGGAATGATTCCTCTGATTTTTGTAACTATCAAGATCAGATCACTAAAGCAGGGCCTTAAGCAGCTATTTGTTACACCTATGTTCATAGAATCATTATTCACAATAGCCAAAAGGTAGAAACAACCCAAATGACCACTGACAAGTGAATGGATAAACAAAATGTAGTCAATACATACAATGGAATATTATTCAGCCTTAAAAAGGAAGGAGATTCTGACACATGCTACAACATAGATGAAACTTGAAGACATTCTTCTAAGTAAATAAGCCAGATACCAAAGGACAAATATGTATGTGAGATACCTAGAGTAGTAAAATTTATAGAGCTAGAAAGTAGAATAATGGTTACCAGAGACTAGGGCTAGAGGTAGATGTAGGAGTTATTGTTTAATGTACACAGAGTTTCATTTTGGGGTGATGAAAAAGTTCTGGAGATGAATAGTGGTCATGGTTCCACAATTCTGTTAAATTGTACACTCAAAAAGGTTAAAATGGTAAATTTTATGCTATGTATATTTTAGCACAATTTTAATGTGAAAAAATTAGGTTACTACATTTATTTTATATTCTTAGCTTTATGAAAAATCCTTTAAAATACAATACTACTACATTAATTTCAGTGACATGTACATGATTGTTTTTATAAAGTGCTATAAAAATTTCTCAATGGTATAATTTGTGCATAATGACATTTTGGAATGGTTTGCGAACTTTGACATGCAGAGCCCTATAAACTGGAGATAAATCATAATGAATCTTTCAATTGCTTCTCACACTTGGCTGATCATAAGAATCCCTGGCAATGATTAGAAATACTTATTATGGGGACTCGCTCCAAACCACTTGAATCAGAATCTTCTGAGAAAAGGCTTAGGAATCAGTATTTTCATGAAGCATACTCCTGGCTGACTCTTATATTAGGTAAGTTGGAAAAGATATTTTTTAAATCAAATTCTGAATTCAGAGTTCAACAGAGAGAGAAGCAGGGAATGAGCAGCGATCTCTGCACCCTTCAATAGCACCTGTTACCCCTCTCAAGCCCTGGTCTGGCCATTGGGCCCTCTAGAAATGCAGGATGTCAGCTTCTCTAAAACCCTTCCCTGGGAAGACTGGTGCTGCCCTGCATTTCTGCAAAAACTTCTGCTACAGTAGGTAGTAATCTGTACCAGAAAAAGAAAAACCTGATGGGAATAACTCAACAAGGGATCAGGGCAATTGGATTAAAAAGATGATGTGATCAGATGACAATGAAACTAGAATTAAGCCAACAGCTGGCTGATCGCTTAATTCCCTTAGTGTCTGACCAGGAACAAGTGCCCAGACAAGCACTTCTCAAGCTGCCTTCTAAGTGCCAAGGAGTTTGAAATGACAAGTTAATTTTCAGCCTGGTTCTAGAAACACTGATTTTTTTTTTCATAGTTCAAACTTTTTGGAAGCTTTAATTTATGAATCGAATTTATTTTTCTTCCTCTCCTTCCAAACTGTTCTCAGCTTTATTCTGGTATGCCTCATTTGTTCCCAAATGTAATTGAAGAATAGTAGAAGTGAGTAAGGTATGAGTTAAGACTAAAATGTAAAGGTTTTAAAAAATTTGTGTACCACGAAATAATCTAAAAAGGCAAGATATATTTTATTACAGTCCTTACTGTCTTTATTTCCAATATGATTATCTTGCCTTTTATTTGTTATCGTTGACATAACTTTTTCTTCTCTCTCTCTCTCTCTCTGTCTCTACACACACACACACACACACACACACTCTCATACTCAATAATGGACTATTGTCTACCAATTGATACCATTTTTTTTTTTATGTTGGCCAATTTTTAAAAAGGGTAGCTTTGTATCAACAAAAAGTTTGAACATCCTGGCCTGTCTTCAGACAACCCCAGGGCTGGCAGAGCATGAGTGTTTGTTGTTCTTCCTGTACCAAGCTTGCAGGAGAACCACAGGGTCCTGTGGCTTTTTTGTCTCCACACCTCCCATCTGGGGTTTGAGTCACACTGCATTAAGAAAATCCACCACTTCGTGTCCTCTTCTTCCTGAAGAGGTCTACAAAGTCAGACCAACACTTAGTGAAAGAGATTAAATGAGCCCAGCTTGACTCGACTGGCTGAGCATTATAGGCAGATGCAGAAATCACCTGTGTCATGTGTTGTAACGAATGAGTGGCTCCAAAGAAACAGTTTAAAAGCTGTAATATTTTAATATTGTAAGTTCTTGCCACCATTCGTAGCTATAAAACAAGCAATTCTCACCTGCACTATCACGCACACATTGAGCTATGTAACAGGAATCACGTTAAGCCAGTATCTACGCTAAATAAAGGTTTATGTATTTTAGTTCAAGAATGTAGCTACCAGGAAAATGAAAGCCGCAAGACACTAGAGCTTTCTGAGACGCAAAGCTTTGAGTCTTTGACTTTTGATTCAACAGCCAAATTCTAATACAGGTATTATTATCTCTGTCTTAAGGTTGCTCTAGCAAATGTTTTTCTGATCGGTATTATTTCTTTTAGGAGTTAAAAAATGTTAATTAACAAAGAATTGAGTGCATTCAAAGATATATTATTGTGTACATATACATACATGTGTACATACATAGGTATTTGTCACACTGCTCAGAACCTTCTTCTTTCAGGAGTTGTAAACATTAGCTATCTGAGATGCAGCCTGTTTCAAACTTACTTTATGCTTCCTGTACACTGTGGGACCCTCAGTGTCTCACTTGTCCATGGGACAGCTACTACTCAGTTGTTGCCATTCATAAATATGAACCCACTATCACTGAAACTTTTGATTTTTCAAGAGAAACCAAGATTCTAGATTCATAGGGGAGATCGTCCCTTATTAATATAGAGTGGCCAAAACCACTTCCACTGACCATATTTGACTTTGTGCTCTCTCCTTTGATCTTCTGGTATAGAAGAACAGATGGACATGAACTCTTTCCAGCAATAATCCATAAATATCACTTCTTACCTTTTCTTTATAAAACTCTAATTTTTCTTTTCAGAAGAAAAGAAAAATCTTTTTTTTTTATTTCAGCATATTATGGGGGCATTGAGAACATTTTGAGAGTAGCAAATTAGAAAACAAAAAGCGTTCATTCCTTCAAATGAGATAACTATTGTTACCTTTTGGTACATGCTTTCTCAGTCTTTTTGCTACCCATATATTTGGTTCTACTTTTATTTTATTTTTTTCCCACAACATTTGAATCCTAGCATTTTAAATCTATTTTCACTTAACTACGTTTCTTGACTATTTCTCTATATTTTTATTTTTCTAAAGCACATTTTATATGTGCTTCATTTTTCTAAAGCACAGTTATATGTGAATTTTCAATGGTATGTGGGGTGTCAGCACATCTAACCCCTGAGTTCTTCAAGGTCAACTACAATATATATGTACACATGTATTTTCATTTTTTGAGTCAAATAGGTCAATCTTTTATTTTTGTTAAATAATCTTTTTAGATTATTTTAATGCATTTTATTTAATTTTTCATATTTACATATTCAACTCATCTGAGGGATTTATTGTGTAGGTCAGGGGTGGGGAACCTGGGGCCTTAAGGCCACGTGTGGCCTTTTAGGTCCTTAAGTGTGGCCTTTTGACTGAATCCAAATTTTACAGAACAAATCCTTTTATTTTTATTAATACATTTTTGTTTATCTTTTATATTTTATTTTATTTTTAAAGTGAACATATTTAAAATACCAAAGAATAAAATAAGTTTCAATGAATCCTTGCAGATTGACGGGCACAATTAGACATTAGTAAGCCATAGGGCTAAATTGATGGCTGCTACCCTCATGATTTAGTTCTAACTTCCCCTGCCTGACTGGTGCCACCATTGCACCAGGCTGGTTGGAGAGAGTATATGGCGGTCAAGTGCGTCAGTCTGTTATCAGCTTTTGACAACAGTGTACTGTGTTTCTGATTGAAGTGGAATTTGTAATTATTGCATAACTCAACAGTATTTTTTTAGTTTTGTCTGCTTAACAGCTCATTATGTCAAAGAAGACCAAGAGAATGCTGAAAGAAGAAAGCAGATTTTTAAATGAGGATTGGGAATTGTAATATTGTCTTGTTTCTGCTGAAGATAAGACAATTTGCTTGCTTTGTGATACTGCAATATCAACATTAAAGAAATTCAATGTTCATGATCAGTATAACACTCATAAGGGCCACAACTATTTTAGATTAGAGGGAGAGGCACAAAAGGTTGTATAGCAGAAATTACAAGATGAAAAGCAAAAGCAAAGATAATTCTTTCAAGCAGCAATAAGACCTACAAATAATGCCACTGAAGCAACTTATAAAGTAGTTTATATACTCAGGGAAAAAGGGAAACCATTCAGTGGTGTAGAAATTTTGAAAAAGTGCATTGTCAAAGCTGTAGGATGCTTACAGCCCACTAACATGTCAAAGTACAAGCAACCAACTCTTTCAAGGAGAACCATAACTGATCATCAGCATGAATTAGCCTTCAACTTAACAGAACAACTTCAAAAGGAAAATATATATTGTTCAGTCACTTTGGATGAATCAACTGATACTACTGACTCAGCAAAGACTTTATACTTCATTCAGGTCATGACAGAAGATTTTCTTTGCTACGAAGAATTACTTTGCTTCATGCACTCCTGCAAACAGAACATGGGGAATAGATATCTTCAACAACTTTCAAGATAAATGTTGTCAAGTTGGACTGAATTTGGTAAATTTTGTGAGTGTATGTACAGACAGTGCACCTTCCATGACAGGAAAACATGAAGGGTTTATTGAACAGATTAAAAAAATATATTAACAGATCTAGATGCTTTCATTTCTTTTCATTGTATCTTGCATCAGCAAAATCTCTGTGCTAAAGCTACTACTTTAAGTGACACTTTGCAACAAGTTATAAGTATTGTTAACTATATTCATGCAAATGCAACACAGTATCATCAGTTTTATAACATGCTAAAGCTGAATGATGAGCTGTTCAGTGTGGATTTGCCATACCATTCTAAACCACGTTGTCTGTTGCAGGGACAGCTGTTAGACAAAATTTTATCTCTGTGAGAACAGACAGTTAAATTTTATAAAGAATAGAAACAGCAATGTGAATTATTGAAAGAAGATTTCTATAGGAATACAGCATTTCTGTGTGATATCATGTCAAATCAAAATGACTTGAATATTTCTTTGCAAGGTTAATCTAAGTCTATATATGATATATGGCAGAAAATCCAAGCAGTTGGAAAAAAAATCTCTTTTTTCAAAACACTTCTTCAAAAGGAAATTTCAGATGAACATTTTCCCCAGTTAGCAAAGGTCATTGATGAGCAGGATGATATATTTGAAACAGTCAAAGAATACACAGCTGTCATAGACCTATTAATTGGAAAATACAATGAAAGTTTCACTGACTTTGAGAATCATGACATCACACTTAAATTAGCATTTCAGCCTCACCTAATTGATATCACCAAGGCACCTAAAGAACTACATATGGATTTGACTGAGCTCTCAGTAGATGGCATGCTAAAGTCATTGTTTGATGCTAAGAAAAATCCAATTGAAAGAAGCAAAAATGCTGTAGAATACCCACATCTTTGGCAACATGCCCAAAACATGCTTTCTTGCTCTTCAACCCCTTATTGCTGCAAATCTGCATTCTCCTACCTAACCCAAATCAAGATGCCCTTAAGGTCACAAATGACTGATACCCAGAGGACCAACTGAAACTGAAACCTCCATGCTGCAACTAAACATTCAAATGCTTTCCAACAAAAAGCAGACACGACAAATTCATTAAAAGCTTAACTTTAAAATTAATAAATAGTTTTTATTTTTTTAAATTATTAAGTACATGTTAGAGTTTTACAAAATAATGTCGATTTTTAAGTATATCTAATTGAGGTTTCTTGAATGCAGCCTTATTTGATTATAGCTAAATTAATTTGGCCTTCCAGCATGAAAAGTTTCCTCACCCCTGGTGTAGGTGATATGAGGTATTGTCCCAATAAAGTTTTTTTCTTTGAAATAGGGTCTCACTCTGTCACTTTGGCTGGAGCGCAATGGCATCATCATACCTTACAACTTCAAACTCTTGGCCTCAAGTGATCCTCCTGCCTCAGCCTCCCAAAGTGCTAGGACTACAGGTGTGAGCCACCATTCCTGGCCCCCAACAAAATTTTTTAGATAATCCCTTCTCTTGTCACCAATTTGAAACATCTTTTTAATATCCCCATGTGAATATTTCTGTTTCTAGGTTTCTATTCTGTTTCAATGATCTGTTCTTTTTTTGCTCCAGTACTGTGCTTTTATTATAATTACATAATACTTTTTAATATCTTTGGGAATACACGTCATTTTGCCAAGCATTTTTAGCTCTTTTTACCTATTTATTCTTCCACATGAACATTAGTACCATAGTAAGTAAACGTATAACCACACATGAATCTTAATCTTATATTCATACTCAATATTAATATGAATAATACTAATTTATAAATTAATTCTGAGAGCATTGACATCTTCAAACTATCAAGTCTTCTCAATCACACATCTAGCTTTTGATAAAATTTAACAGCACAGCTCACGGCTACCATCTTTGGCAAGAACCCCAAGGGTTGTAGTCTGCGTTATTGACCAATAAGCTTTGACAGTCAACTAGGTAGAAGCAGGAATGAACCATAAGTTTGACTCAGAGGCCAAAAGACCTGCATGTTTGTGACTGAAAAGTCCCAAAAGACCTGGAACTCTGGCCCATTGCAATTTTTGTTCATTAGTTTAATAAAACCTCCCAGATAAATTGCTCTTTAGTTTCTTCATAAATGTAAAGAATATTAAATTTAAGTTACTCTTATTGTGTTTACCACTTCTCCTCTTCCTCCAACTACTTGGGGATGTTATGCATTATAGACACCTCTGATAAGTTGTGCTAGGAAGAAAAAAACCAGTGAAGGCTTATTAGTGTTTACAAAATTAAGATATTTGTTTTCTTACAGCAATCCCTTTCTGACCAATAACATTTTAATCAACAAGTTCAAGTAAATAAGAAATTACTAAATTCTTATATGTACAAAAATGGCAATTTCATATGGTTCAGCTAAGTGGCTAATGACAGCCCCATCCGGCATATTTCATTTGCTTGGTGTCTGCTTGCTCTTTAGATCTCACTCACTTATGGCCATGATATGTAGAAAAAATTAAGTTTTGTTTCCTAAGGTATTTAAAAGATTAACATAAACATCTATGTTTTCTAGAATGAAGGAAAATTGGTGCATATATGAATGTTTAGTAAAGGCTAAAGCCTTCCGTCTCATACACAATTTACTTCATGAAAGAAGCCTTTCCTGTAATTTATTTGACTTAGCTGACTAAATAATCTTTCTAAAGTGTGGAACATACTGTCAGTTCAATGACCCTCTCAAGTTTAAGTACATCTGTAAACTCTTAGCTCAGTAGTCTAATCCCATCAGTGATCTTCCAGTGATCTCTTGTTATTCTTTACCATGTGGTCTTCATTCCAGGCTGCATGGTCCATGCTGAGGTTCCAAACATGGCTTATTCATTTTTGGCTTTTTATTTTCAGTTCATTATATTGATCCTGCTTCCTCCAACTCCTTCACTATCATCTACACTATCTATGTCTATCATTCTCAGATTCCAAATCAAGATTCTGTCAACTGAAAAGAACCCAAACTTTGTAAAATAATTTAAAGAGGTTTATTCTGAGCCAAATATGTGCAGTTATGGCCCAGAGGGTTACACTCAAAAAGCCTTGAGCAAGTGGTCTCGCCATGATTGGGTTATAGTTTGGTTTTATACATTTTAGGGAGGCAGGAATTACACATTAAGTCATAAATCAATACATGGAAGGCATACATTAATTAGTTTGGCTTGAAAAGGCAGGACATTTAGAAGCAGGGCATTACAGATTATAGGTAGGTTTAAAGATTCTTGGATTCGTAATTGGTTAAAGAAATAAAGCTTTGTCTAAACGTTTTGGAATGCTTTAAGTTAAGATAAGGAAATCTATTAATCAGAGACAAGCCATGGGACATATACAGGGGTTATACTCAAACTTAAGTGATCTGTTCTGTAAAAGCCACCTGCAGGTGTGGCTTAAGTGTTGTCTTGTATAGCCTGAGGCCTGTAAATGAGTAACAAAAAGTATCTCTGAGAAGGAAAGAAGTGGGCAGGAGTAGGCATGTCTGACCTCCCTTCTTGTGGGCAGCAATTCAGCTGCAGGGTATTTCTGGGGTCCCCTTGACCAAGAGAGGGTCCATTCAACTGAGGGGCTTACGATTTGATTTAGTTCACAATTCACTCACTTCCAGGAGACTGTGGGAAAATCCAGCCCCACAATACTTTCTAAAGCACTCGTCATCATTGGCTCTGTATCATATTCTGCTTATCTATGCGTCTTACCTTCCTAGTAAGGCTTCTTTAGTGCAGCATAGTTCACTCAGCTTTGGGCCATCTAGGCAGTAAACATCTTGATGACTGCAGTATGCAAGATATTTTAGTTGGTGATTTCAGTTTTCATTCCACCTGTAATGGTGATGGTTGGAATGAATACTGGCCCAAAGTGGATGAGATGTTATGCTCCAATAGAGTATCACGGTGCCATTGCCTCATTTGTACCAGCAAAGCCTCTACCCAAGAGAATAGCCCAGATGTTGTTCTATGCACCCACCACATTCCCATTTTTGTACCTCAATTTTCCTTCTTTTAAACCATCAGGACCTGACTTTTGCTAAATGGTTTGTCCCTTCACGTATAGCTATGGTAGAAGATGTTCTTACCCAGGGCAGGATGAGGTATTGACTCAGGAGAGGGCATTTGATGCCAGCAAAGCTTTTAGAAATCTTTTTGTTGGCTCAGCTTTTGACTTCAGAAAAAAAAAATGCAGACTGAAAAAAGGTGACAAGAGGTTTTCATATTTTCTTAAAAAGTGCTTCTTTGTGGTTGATGTTTTTATATGTTACATTGTCCCTTGAAGATTATAAATCACATTCACAGCAGTTTGCCCTATTATCTTCCTTTGGAGTTTTAACAAATTTATTAAATAAAACTTGCATATATTTAGGGTGTTTTAGCTAAAGGTTTACCTTTATCTGGCTTTAGTAAGATGAGACCATTTAATATCTAATACAAATTTATTTTATTGTAGTATAATTAAGTCAAACAATGAGAATGGTTTGGCTAGAGCATTCACATAATATTATCAGAATTCATTTTATTCTTTCTTTTATTATTGTATCTTAAAATATTTAGGGATAATACTGTTCCTCACAGTTTGAAATCTTTTCAGATGTTTCTGAAACTTGGAATAAAGCTACCAGATACATCTTTTCTCATTTGATGTATTGTTTATTCCTTCATGGTGTAGAAGATCACAAATACTATAATCCATTATTTATGTGAGAGGAAGTTGTAAGGTTACTACTTAAATATGTTATATTGTCTCTAGGCAGTGATACTGTTTTATTTTCTTAAATATTTAGAAAAACTAATGGGCAAAAACTATACTATTATAGTTATATTTTTTTTACTGTGTTTATATGAGGTTATAATTTGATAACTGTTTTGTTTTTCTCAGAAGTAGAATTGGGGTAAAAGTCTGCAAATTTTAAAATATGTGAGCATTTCCAAATACTCATTTTATTTTTAAATTTCCTTTTATCCATCCATGGCTATGAGGCATTATCTTCTGTTCTGCATACCTTTTAATCTTAGAGTTCAGAGAATTATTTTCTTTTTTTTATTTCTTTTCTATTTTTTTCTAAGTCTTAGTCTTCACAAGGAAGCTAGAAGTGTGACAGAAAGGTGTGATTTTTAATTTACACCAGAATCTCGCAAATAATGACTTTTCACACCCTGCTATTGCTGCTTAGCCTAGGGGAGGAGTTCTATGGCTACTGTTTGTCATAGCAAATTAAATCCACTGCTGTAATTCAGAAAGACGTTCTTCTATATTTAACTCTTGTTTCAATTTTTCATCTTAGTGTTTGTGAATACTTACGAGTATGTGGCTTATTACTTTGAAGTGTACTTATTTTCTAGGAAATGATTTTTGAAGGCTATCTTTTCAAGGTTGTCAAGTATGAAAGGTAAACATCTTTCCCCTGTCCACCATTCTGGGATGCTGATAATTGTTAAGTTATTTAAAGATACAAAAATGAAAAATACAGTAAAATTTATTTTAGAACTAGCAGCAATTAAAATTAAAAAACATGAGCTCATAAATAGCTTTATCTTTCCTTTTATTCCATTTCTCCAAGAGTAGCTTTTCTCCTGTCTTTATAGAATATCTTACAGTATAAGTAAATCTATATCATTTAGTTTGAAAGCTGAAATTGCAAATAATATTAAAAGATGAAAATTTTTAAAGTCTTTTTTTCAGTTTCCTCCCAGTCCTTTGGATTGAATTATAAAAACAAGGAATAAGCTTCCTAATGGAAAACAAGAAAAATTATTAAACTAGGTATACTTGTTTTAAGTTTACTAAGTGGTTAGGGAACAGTGGCATGCAAAAACAACTAAATAGTTAAAGAATATATCTTGCAAACTCTGTATATGCTTCTTTCACTTAGACAATTATTAATATATTCATTGTCATTAATATATTCATTTGCCAACTAAGAAAAAAAAAGTTTTCACTTAACATGCTAGTTTATCCTAGTTATCTTACCAATCATAATAGTGATCAATAAAGTTCTAGAACTGAATGGAATGTGTACATGTCTTATTGAAAGGAAAGACAGAAATGTTCAGAGTCTCCTGAGATATTTGGGTCCTACTTTCTCCTCTTGTTAAACCAAAGCAATGATAAGCAGGAAGTTAGAAGCTCTTTCTCCTAGCTAGGAGCAGCAAGGGGTTAACCAGTCTTGGTTTACTAAGTATCTGTCAGGCTTTTATCTGATCCTTCCTCCCTTCCTCCCTTGCCCACCCCTTTTGTAAATGTCAACCACTTCCTGAAGAGCCTGGTAGTGGTGAATTTCACACCTCTCTTTTCTTTGTGAAGAAACCTGGGTGTTAATGGTACAGGATTGGGTACCATTGTGTATCTCTGGCTGTTAGTAAAGCCCAGGGATGCCTGTGGGAAAAAAGTAGGAGAAGGTGAAGAAATTTGAAAAATGAGACGAGGAAATAGGTTTAAATCGGTCTTCTTTTTAAAATGAATATTTGTTTCATTAGCTACTTTTAAATGTGTTTTGGAAAAACAGTGATTCTGAAAAAGCTTACTATTGAGAGTCCAAAGGAGTCTAGCAAAGGAAGGAGCTGATTAAGAACAACAATCAGAAAGAAAAGCTGGAGAATCTTCTGCTCTCTTACTCTACAGGTGTATTTACAGGATACAGCAATGGAAACTTGGTCAGTTGATCAGGTCTGCAGTTGGTTGATGGAGAAAAACTTAGGAGAGCTAGTTCATAGGTTTCAAGGTGAGTTGTTTACATTTTCAAGAAATTTTAATTGAGCAGCCCAGATATTCTGATGTCTTCTGTTACTGAAAATTACTTTTGTTGCCCAATGTCTCTGTGTGTGTGAATGTGGATAGACAGCTGCTGCAGTAGGGGACTTTTCATTTTTTATTGACTGTAGCAGTTTCCATTGGAACCTAACATCTACAGAAGAGTATAATATTTCAAGAAGAACTCAAGTAAAACAAAGTCTTAAGAGTTAGTTAAACTATATATTTGACATATGCATTTCATATTGCTTTTGTTCTTAAATAATGCAGCATGTGTTTTGGACAGTGTTGAGTTTACATGTATTGAATAGTAACTAGAAGATATTACTGGGAATAATTTCCTAGGAATATTTTTTTTCCATATAAAAAGGATGCTTGTTAGAATTAGAATGGGGAGGATGTTAATGTGGAAATAAAAAGTTTTTTTGTGACTCCATGTTCTGATAACTTTCTTAGGAGCAGACATCAATTTGGAATTATTATCAGAGTTCTATCTGTGTCAAAAATATGAATAATTTTATAACTGCAGAGGACAAGTTTAGATGATCTTTTGAACACCAGAAATAATTTTGCCTATTCAGAGTACCTGTGTTTCACAGTGTTTTACCAGGAAGCCATATAGAAAACTAATGTTTTCTTTCTTTTTCCCAGAGGAAGAAGTAAGTGGAGCTGCTCTTCTAGCACTTAATGATCGGATGGTTCAGCAACTGGTCAAGAAAATTGGGCACCAGGCTGTTCTGATGGATTTAATTAAAAAATATAAGCAGAACACTCAAGGAGTAAAGTCCTCTGGAAGCCCCAGAGAGACAGCTCTGGTCACGCAAACAGAACCAGAGTGAGTATGTTCATAAATGGCCTTATTTTTGATTCTGCGTTTTACCAGCAATGACTATAGTATAATATTTGGGGATTAAAACTCTTTGAAAACTATGACCATTCTCAGCTACACTGTGTGTACAATATTTCTAATATTTAAGTAAAGGGCATTCTGCAAAATTTTATGAATCAAGATACATTTGTTTTAAATTCACCACCTTTTAGACTCTGATTTCAGTCATTAGGGAAATCCCATAGCATGGAGTTCCTATATAAAATGTTACAGGACAAACAGTTGAAATGTATGTATGACACAAGTAGAAATGGACTCCTGGTGCTCAGGTTTTAAAATTAGGGTTTAGAAAAGGGATCTTCGGTTGCTCCTTTGCTTTCCCCAAAACTATTTATTTATTTATCTATTTATTTATTTATTGTCCCAAGATTCCTTACAGTAACTAGTTTATAATCTCCTCTGGAGGCCTTCATAACAGATTTTGCTAAACATTCTTGCCACATGAGTTTTCTAAGTTTTTAATAGTATCCTGAGAATAATGAACACTATGATAGCACCCCAGGAAAAAAGTATGTAGAAAAATTTGTGGTGGCAGATAAAAGCTCTGAGGTTTGGGGATGGTTTTATTTGTTTGATTTTTAATCGCTGACTTTGGCAATGAATAGGAATGATAACAGGATTTATAAAATCAAAAATATCATTTTAACAAATCTCCAGCACTCTGATTTGATTTTTCCATATTCAAGACTTTTTGCAAGGTTTCTAAGGTTAACTATTTGCTGCAGACTAACCATTCATCAATTTTAAAAATAAGAGTATGATGTTTGATAAACTGTATTCTGTGTTTTCACTTTAATAAATATCTCTCTCTTTGATGAGCAATATGTTAGAGAGACCTGGCTTAAGTCATTTTATTTCTAGAATATTTGGATATTTGGAACGTAGAGGGAGAGCATTAGACTTGAAGGGATGGTGTACATTTGGACTGGAAATCCTACCAACTGATTTATTTGAAGGATTTCTCCTGAACATTGTTTTGGCATATCTACAGAAAAGCATACTCCTGGACAAGTGACTTTTGATAAAGTTCCCATTGCAGGCTTTTACTCCTTCCCAGCAAAAGGAGGGTGTGAATCTCAAAGAGAGATCAAAGTAATTTCCAGGCGGTTTTGGATGAGTAGGACTTTTGAGCTGGAAGTTCCCTTCAGTTGACTGGAATCTTGATATTGCCTTGGGCACAGCTTACAAGAAAACAGGCAGCCTTGTTTCCACTGCAAATCAGTTTATAATGTTCTCAAGTAAATGAGAACTGGCTGGACTGCCAGGAAATCTGGGCTTCGTTCCTGGTTCTACCACTGACGTGGATTGATTTTATTAAATGTTGGCATTCCTGTTTCTTCATCTGTATATTGTGAAAAGTACTATGGTACCTAACTCTTTGTCATTTCACACTGATGTTAGGAATATTGTAATCTCTGAGCAAATCTCCCTCTCCTAGACCAAAATAATCCTGTGTTAAATATGAAGCTTTGTTAGCCTGGTTAAGAAAGCTAAATTTCAAATATAGCCAAGACTGGGAACACTACTTGTTCAAGGATTTATGAGTGAGGACTTTTCAGTCTACCCAGTAAGCAGTTGACACACTTTAAGGATTGTGCTGTTTTGTATTTAGGTTAAATTATTCTGGTGCAGAATCACAGTTGCATGTCAGAAGAGAATTCTGATTGGTTATATTTGGTTAAAAATGCTTATCGGTTATATTTGCTTACAGTCAAATATATTGTCACTTGACAAAGATATTGTCAAGTGGGAATGATAGTAGAAAGAGGCATGAGAATATGCTATTTAATTAAACCCTTTAGAAGTGCTTATAAAGATAGAAAATTTGGTGTAAGAAAGAACCCTGAAGCTAAGTATCAAAATACTTGATTTCAAACCTCTGTTGTGATATTAGTTACTCATCTAGCCTTAGAAATTTGTTTGAATGTTTTTAGTTTTAGCTTCTTCAACTGTAAAATGAAGTGAGTAGAATAAATAATGCATTAGGTCCTTTCTAAAGGGTCTGTAATGACATTCGAAAACAGAGATAGCAGATGGGTTTCAACTCAAGTGCAAATTCCACTAAATGGCTAATGATTGCATGGTATGTTGTTTTGAAAAGGATTTTTATGCCACATCTGGGCAGGATATTTGGCATCCTGTTCAGACATAAGCAGGTGATAGGCATATGAAATAGGTGGGAATATGTGCAGTTGCTTTTTGGTTGTTGTTCTTGTTGAAGCTGGTAGGAAAAAAAAATCACTGGACAGGAAGGTGGAAAAACTGAGTTCAAATCCTGGCACTGCTACTGAGTAACTTGTGGCCAAGTTACTTTGCCTTCTGGACTTTAGTTGCATCACTCAGAAAATAAAGAAGTCAGTGGAGTGTGCTTCTCAGATCATGAGATTACACAGGCAATAAAATATCCCCCAAAATGGCAGGCAGCAGAGAAGGAGATCTGAGAGAGTTGACCATTTTATTTTACCAAATAAGAATATTAAGTTAAAAAAGGTACATTCTGTGATCACCGTCATTTCATAAAGGAAAGTATTATCTTAAAACCATTTGAAAGGACAACGGATGGTGAAAATAGCATCATGCCCTGGCATCAGTCTACCTCCTAGCAGGTAGGAACCACTGGGGGAGATAACACCAGAGGGTCTTCCTTTAGTTCTCTTAGTCACAAGTCTGATGTGGCACTTGGAAGTGGACATAGACCATAATGTTCACCATGGGCTGACTCTACCCTCAGCGGTGCTGGGAGAGTATCTCTGATGATGAGTGGTTATGGCTTCTGCTGAATGAGCCCCTGACACACCTCTTCTTTCTTGGTTTCAGAGATGAAGCATCCTCCAGTCCAGTAGGCCTCCAACTCAGGCCTTGCTTAGGTCTGAACAGGACCCAGGGGGAGCAGGTGCCATCTTTCTATCCAGTCAAAAACATTGATAATGGACAAATTGACCAAAGAGTATTGAAACAGAGGTGGGAGTGCCAACTTTAAGACATTTTAAAGCCAAATAATAATGTTGTTATTTTTTTTCTTTTTTTTTCCTATCCATATCTCAACTTTTATTAAGCAATACTACTCGTCTACTTTATTTATTTATTTTATTTCGGCATATTATGGGGGTACAAATGTTATTTTTTAAAATGAGATTTCATGTGTTCAAATGTATTTCTAATTCAAAACTTTTTGTTTTCTTAGAAAGGATTTTTTTTTAATCAAGTGATGAAGATATTTGGTAAAAGAGAAAGATTAAATTTCCTGGTTCTTGTATTGGAGAAGTATAGTTTTGAAATGTTATTATACATATTTCAAGTATATATTCTTAAGGAAAATGAGCATTTTTCTGGTTCATAAACTGTTTAGGGTGATTGGCAGCAGCCACAAAGATAGAATTTATTCAGTGAATAATGCTCTGTAGGATATGACTCTGGGGGAGACTTTGGTTTTGTTTTGAATTTTGTAGTTGTTGCTTTAACTTGATTGTTCCTGACAGAGGCACTGTTTTAGTAAGTGTTTCCTTTATGTTCTTACACTGGGTTTTATATGGTGTAATATTTCAGTATGTGGATTACAGTAGAAAAAACAATGGAAAACTATAGATGGAAAGAACCACACATGGGAACGTGGTGCTGAGACAAAGTCCTGAGGACTATGGTGAGATGTGACTGCAAAGCCTAGAGTATTTCGTGGCCACCTGGCCCAGGCAACCTGTGCACCCATAACTCATAATACATATTGTCTCCAGTCACTAACAAGTAAATGCTCTTCCTTAAATGTGCTATCATTGGAAGGAGAGATTATCAGCTTGCACAGGGAATAGCCAGGCAATAGCCAAGCAGGGGCATGGTCCTTTACAGTTTGCATGACCTCTTTACGTTATCGTCTCATTTACTCCACACAGCAGTCCTGCAAGGTGGGCATTATTCTCTCTTTTTTTGTAAATGAGTAAAACTGAGATTTAGAGAAGTCCAGGGGTTTCGAGCTAGTTTTTCCAAAAGGACTGTTGTCACCTCAGCACAGGATCTGCCACCATCAGGGTGAGAGCTAAGGGGACCAAGGACAACAGCCTCTTATTCAGATCTGCAAGATCCCAGCAGCCCTGAAAGTGCAGGGAAGAGCAGCACCTCTGATGAGTGCCCTGCAGATGGCTGTGGCTCTGGGCTGTCCTCTCTGTTCTCCCTCCCTCCCTGCCTCCTGCACCCTCGCACCCACCCCCAGCTGCAAGGCCTCAGCTCCTCAAGGTCTCCCAGTGTCAGGCCGGTCCTCCTCCGCACCACTGACCTGTCTGTTTTTGAAGTGGGGAACAAGAACGTGGCAGGGGATGTCTAGGTGAGAAGTTGGTTCCCTTAGTCTTCCTAGTTTGAATCATGGTTCTGAAAATGGAAATACGTTTTTAAGGTGGCTGTGATCTTCTCCTTTTTGCTCGTGGGCGCTCGTTGGTGCATGGAGTAAGCCATGAGCTCCCAGCCACCCCTTCCAACATGGAGGGAGCTGCCCACAGTCAGTCCTGTCTGTGACTGCAGGAGTGTGAGTAGAGACCAGGAGAACGGTCAGTCCCCGGGGTACCCACCCTAGTATCCTCATCTGCAAAACACAAATAATAATGACACTTCCTCGTGATGCTCCTTGGAGCACTAAAAATAGATAACGCCTGCTGAGTGCTAAGCAGAGTGGAAGCACATGGAAGGCACATGTGCAACCATTTCTCCAGCCCTGCTCCAGGTGGTATTTCTACTTCCCTTAGGACTGCGGTCCCCAACCTTTGTGGCACTGGGCACCGTTTTCCTGGAAGACAACTTTTCCACAGAAGGTGGGGTGGGAGGGGGTGGTTTCTGGATGATTCAAGTGCATTACATTTATTGTGCACTTTATTTTTTATTATTACTACATTGTAATGTATAATGAAATAATGATACAACTCAGCATAGGTTGGGGACCCCTGCCTTAGGACATCTTTTTTCTCCCTACTTGCTATCAGTGGGAGATGAAGAGACAACCTTCTATACATGCAGGTCTTCTCTCTTTCTAAGCCCTTTGGTGACATTTGATCCTCATAATGGCCCTTTGATACGGCAGGGCAGGGTTATTACTCACAGGGCCTCATCAAAGGGACAGCCCCTGTGCTTCACGGCATTTCTCATTCTTCATACCACCTGGTGAGGAGGAGGAAAAAGTAGGACTGACTGGCTTAGCGATTAAGAGAAACAGGAGGGTTTGGACACCAGTACCCTATCTTTATGTCTAATCATAAAGTCCCTCCAAGGCCCTGCACTTTTCTGTTGGCCACCAGCTGCCTGTCTCTGCACACAGCATGTCAGAGTTAACGTGTCCAAAAATGAACTCTTCCCCCATCCTTAGTATATATTTGGGGATAGAAAACAAAAATCCACTTGAACTAAAGATAAGATTATTTTTTGAGCCAGAGTCTCACTCTGTTGCCCGGGCTAGAGTGCTGTGGCGTCAGCCTGGCTCACAGCGGCCTCAAACTCCTGGGCTCAACCAATCCTTCTGCCTCAGCCTCCCAAGTAGCTGGGACTACAGGCATGCACCACCATGCCCGGCTAATTTTTTCTATATATTTTTAGTTGGCCCATTAATTTCTTTCTATTTATAGTAGAGACAGGGTCTCGCTTTTGCTCAGGCTGGTTTCAAACTCCTGACCTTGAGCGATCCTCCCACCCTGCCCTCCCAGAGTGCAAGGATTACGGGCGTGAGCCACCTCACCTGGCCAAAGATAAGATTTTATTGGAATAAAAGCCTTCCCTGGCATCTAAGGGCAGAACACATAAGTTTCCCGGACTTGAAGGAACAGGTGCTGGAGGCGGTGAAGCTGTCCCTCCTTTTCACACAGGGCCACGCAGCCACCATCTCCGTCTCTGCTCTGCTGCCCTGTCTGGTCTGCCCCGTGTCCTTGCTTCTCCTCACAAGGACGTATTTATCCTACTGCTGCTGGCTGCCCTGTTCTTCTTAGACTGCCTGGCATGTGACTGGTTTGCCACAGCACTAACTGCAAAGGAAATGCTCCCTGAAAACAGCTCAGGTCCTCCCGGTTGCTTCCTTCACCAGCCCAGTGTGGGTCAGGTGTCCCCTCCCGGACCATCAGCTGTGTGGGGGAAGGGCTGATAAGGGCAAGGCAAGGGCACCAATTTTAAGATTTCCCCTCTGGCCCTGCCCTTTATCCTATGTCTTATCTCAAACAGTGACTCCACCATCCAGCCCCATGAGCTATGTCACTGGAGCCACCCTTGATCCTTTCTTCCCACCCCTGTGCCTGGTTCTGCAAGTCATTCAAGTTATTGATAAGGGGCTGATTGCATGACTTTTGTGTCAGGCTGCTTAGTTCCACATCCTTCCCTAGCAAGCCTCCACTGACATTCCAGGCCAGACAGGGAGCCCTTCTTCTATGCATAGTAACTTCTAAAGTGTATGGTTTGCAATACTTATAAAACTAGGCAATGATCACTTTAAAGTCTCTATTCCCTCATTAGCCTGTAAGCACCTCAAGGACAAAGACCGTGCCCTTTTTGCCATTGTAAACCCAGCATTTTAGCTCAGCCACTGGCTCACAGAGACTCACTAGGAGTTTTAAAATTAAATTGAGCCTGTGTGAGCTGATAAGAGACTGAATTATATTTTCATGGGGCAAGATAAATATTTGAATAGCATCAATTTCTTTTTAGACCTATTTAGACCTAAATCTATACTAAATATTAGTAAAAAATACTAATTTTAATACTAATTTTAATTTTTAATACTAATTTTTTTAACAGAGCCAAACTCTCAAGGGTTTGCAAGCCATTCACCCATAACAGGCTAGAAAGCTGAAGGTGTTTGGCCACAGGGATGTCACAAAGCCAACTGCTTGCAAGAGGTAAAGAAGGATGCAGGACCAAGTGCTTTGGGATCTCACACGCTGGGTTCAAATCCTGACTCCTCCCCTTGCCCACCAAATTATCTCTGCACCTCCTGGGATGGGAACACCCACCTTGGTATATAGTCCAGGAGGTCCCAGTGAGATAGCATCCAAGCACTTGGCCACTGTCGCCACACCATACACGGTGGCAGTTACTATTCTTGCGTGTTTTGCCCCGTATGTCCTAAAATGAACATATGCTTTCCATCCAGATTATTTGCAGACAAAAAGAAAAAGAATGTACTAAAGGCTGGAAATTCACTTGAATATGGCTCTTAGAAAGTCTCTAGCAGTAGTGAAAATGAGCTATGTGTGTCCCATTGGATGAACTGGCTATCCCAAAAAAACACTAGGCTGCTGTAACACAGTGCAGTTTTTTTCCCTGACAGCTGACACTGTGCTCTTTACTGAATGCCCTTTTTGGAAGGAGGGATTATTAAATTCCATCCTCATCATGTGTTAGTGATTTTGCAGGGGATGAGTTTTTTATTTTTTTTTTTTGCAATGTTATTTTTTTGTTTTTTGTCTACCCTATTTGAAATTGTTTGCTTCTCCTTTAGTACCTAATAAGGCATGAAATCAGATAAACAGGTAGAGGTTTCCTAAATGTTATTTTAAAAACATTTCACTTGAACTTGAAATATATGTGTGCAGATGTTTTTGCTTCTGCCTTTGGGCATAATTATAAATTAGTCATGGTTTCATGCATATTTAAAAATTATTTTAATGACAGACTTTTTTTTTTCTGGTCTGGCTACTGCTAGGAAATTGTATAGAATAAGCTTATCCTTCTCCCTGTGCTCAGTAAGAAAGGCAGTTGTCAATGGATTTGCAACACTTTTGATGATTTATTTGCAAGCACTTTCACACGAGTAGCTCAGGGAAGGGGGCCACACAACTGTGTGTGCATGCTATCCTAGTATGTAATAAAGGGGAGGTTCAATGAAGTGTGCTTGTCTAGTTATAAGTCTTGTCAGTACAAGTTCTAGTTAGATGTGTGATTAGTCTTCTCAGATTCTACATCTGTGTCTTCTATGGGCAAAGAGTACTGGGCAGGGGGAGGACGTTAGGGACCAGTCTAATTCATCTTTGCAGTGCTTGATACAGTAGGTGATTAGCAAATGTTCTTTACTTGAAGGAATAGATGTCTTAAGCATTTTCCGTGGTCTCATCTTAATTAAAATATATGTAACCATAACAGAAAACAAAAGAACCTTGTAGGAGGATATTGGAGTGGGATCTTGAGATCCATGGCCACATGTGGTGATCCAATCATAGTGATAAAAGGCAGATGGGGCAGGGGAGGGGTAAGTATAGGTGTCAGACCACAACTCCAATCCTATAATGGCCAGCGTTGGTAAGGCTGGAGATGTAGGAAAAGCAAGTAGTTGAGAGTTTAGTTTTTTTGTTTTTCTGAGTTTTTTTTATAGACAAGAGCAAGATCTTGGAGTGCGGTGGTGTGATCATAGCTCACTGTAACCTCAAACTCCTGGGCTCATGCTATCCTCATGCCTCAGCCTCCCGAGTACAGGTGCACGCCACCATGCCTGACTAATTTTTAAGTTTTTTTATAGAGACAGGGTCTTTCTGTGTTGTCCAGGCTGGTCTTGAACTCCTGGCCTCAAGCAATCCTCCTGCCTTGGCCTCCATGTCAAGCCAAGAATTTAGTTTTCAATCCTAGCTCTGCCATTTACCAGCTGAGTAACCTTGGGCAACTTATGTCAACTCCATAGGTCTCATTTTTTTATAACCTATAAAATAAACAGAATGAGTTAAGTAAAATTCTTAGGGCCTGGCACATAGTGGGAGCTCATAAATTTTACCTATTGTTTTAAATTATCTGGCCAGTCACCAACACACAGGGTCCAAAGAGACTCAAAAAAATTTTCAATTCTAAAAAGTGGTCCCCAAGTAGAGGCATCAGGGTTTGCATGGGGAAGTGTAGATAGGCCAGTGGTGTCTGGAAGCTTCCCAGGTCCAGGGCTCCAGGCAAGGGGAGGATATGCTCCTATCCTCCCACAAGCCCTGGGACACCAGTCAATTGTTGCAACAGAAAACAAAACAGAGGCTGGGCGTAGTGGCTCACGCCTATAATTCCTAGCAGGGAGGCCGAGGTGGGCGGATTGTTCAAGGTCAGGAGTTCGAAACCAGCCTGAGCAAGGGCAAGACCCCATTTCTACTATAAATAGAAAGAAATTAATTGGCCAAAAAAATTAGCTGGGCATGGTGGTGCATGCCTGTAGTGCCAGTTACTTGGGAGGCTGAGGCAGTAGGATCGCTTGAGCCCAGGAGTTTGAGGTTGCTGTGAGCTAGGCTGACGCCACGGCACTCACTCTAGCCTGGGCAACAAAGCGAGACTCTGTCTCAAAAAAAAAAAAAGAAAACAAAACAGAAACAAGTCCCATGGACCAGTATGTATAATGACAGTATGTATAATGAGAAGGGAGAGAGGCCTTCAAGAATCTGGGTAAAGAAACCCCGTCACCACTGAGAGGGCATCAGAGGCAGCACAGGAACTACCCTGGCACATGTAGATGATGGTCAAGGGCAGTGGAACAAGGGTCTCAGAGTGAAATGCAAGAGCCCACCATTTCCCCATCATTTCCTACCATGCGAGCGCGCAGAGCCTCATACCTAAAGCTCTGTGTTTTGGCGGTATCGCATACTAACTCTGTTGCTTGATTAGAGGTCCCAGCCTATGCAATGCAGAGAGGAGTCCTGCAGTAAGAAAGCCCATTTGACTTTGTTTAACCCAGAACTCTTTCTTTGTGTAACATCTATGAACATTACAGAAAACACCTAAGGCAATACTGATTTAAGGATTTTTTTAACCTAAGTCAGTATTCATTCATCCAATACATAAATATTTATTGAGTGCTTACTGTGTGCCATGCACTATTGTAAGCACTGAGGATACCACAGGGGGCAAAGCAGACCAAGCTCACATACTAATGGGGCAGGAAAATAAATACGACGTTAGATTATAAATTTGCTTAAGTGCTATGAAGACCAGTAATGCAAAAAAAGGTGGGGGGATAAAGAGTGAGTGGCGTGCATACATGTGTTGGAGAGCACGAGGGTTCTATTTCAGATGGGATTCTTGGGAATGTCCTTTCGACTTTGACTAGGTGACATTTGAGCACAGATCCAAATGGAGTGAGGAATATTGGCTCACTGAGCTAGAACCAAACTGTCCCTCGTTGGAGGCTATCTGTGGACTCTGCCAAACAGGAATTGCAGAATCAGGGAAATTGGGCTGACATGGCTGATAAATAACTTTCTAACTCATGAACATTTCCATTAGATTTCATATTAAGTCTTTAGAGAGATCCAGAGCATTCTTAATTTCTAATGTGTTTTCCCCCTTTTGTTCAGTCCAAGTTACTGGCTTTACACCAGGAGCTAGGTATTATTTAGACACGGGGGAAGGGAAGGACAATTTAGTTCTTGCCTTGGGGAACTCAGAGTCTAGTACACAAGACAGATATGTAAGCAAATAACTGCAACATGGAGAAAATATGTGGAACTAGAAAGACACAGGGTACAGAAGGAGCACAGAGGGAGGAGAAATAAGACTGTCAAAGAGGTGAGTGTGGAGGTGGCCATTGGCAGAAAGCTTCACAAATATTAAGAGAGGATTTTGAAAGATGATTTGAAATTCATCTTAAGGAAAATGAGGCAGGAGAAGAAAAGGACGATTCATTGTATGTGCAAAGGTACAAATTCCTGAGATAGCATGGAAGATTCTGTTTTGAGTACGTAAGTATTTTTGGAATGTGAGAGATAGAGGCAGAGAAAATGGAGTTGCTGTAAGTGGTGAGAGATGCTGTCAGAGAGGTAAGGAGGGGGCTTCTGTGCTATGCTAATGAGCAGGGCAGCACTTCTTAACCTTGACTGCACATTAGATTCACCTGGGGGACATAAAAAATATCAATGCCCTGACATGGTGCTTCTCAAACTCTAATGTGCTTATAAATCACTTAGGAATCTTGTTAAAATGAGATTCGGATTTAGTAGGTCTGGTCTGGGGCCTGAGATTCTGCATTTTTTAATGCCAGTGCTATTCTAGGACCACCCTTTGAGTAGCAAGGCACTAGACCAATAAGAACCTCAGGGGGTGGGACTTGTCTATCAGTATTTCTTTTAAACTTCTACAAATAATTCTAGTGTATAATGAGAGTTGGAAACCACTGCTGTAGGTTATAGGGAATAATCAAAGAGGTTCAAGCAATGAAGTGATTTGATCAGGTATAAAGAGTTGTCATTTACCGTGTGGCAGTGATGTAGAGAATGGATTGGAGAAAAAATGAGACGAAGAAGAAGACCCATCAAGGCACTAAAGTTCAAGCAGGAGATGATAAGGGTCTAAACTAAGATGGTGATAATAGGTGTGAAAATGATGCTTAAGTATAAAGTCAGCAGGATTTGAGGGGCCCTATTAATGAGGGGGGGGGCAGGATTTGCTAGGTGTAAGTTTTCTCCTGCATTTCTGGCTTGTGTAACTGGTGTTACTATGAACAAAATGAGAAAACAAATATGAAAATAGCATTGAGAAGTGTATGTCCAACAGTCTATTCAATAGAACTCAGAGCTAGGGCTTCTTCTCACTGCTTTACATACCAACATTCCATATATGAAAACATACAATAGGAGTCAGCTCGAACAATAGTTCAATAATACAACCTCCCAAGGAGAGAGAGAGCCTCACCATCTTTGTTCAAAGGCCCAGTTTTTTCCATTACTCAGTAGTCACAGAATGTCCTTGCCCACTGTGAAAGTCAGTGATCAATAAGATTACTTGAATTCTTCCGAATGGAAGACTTTAAGAAGCTACATGGTAGAGGCAAACCATAAGCTGGGCAGCACAGGATGGGAAAAAGACCAAATCACTGAAGATTTTGCCCCGTGAGGCATATCAAACCAGCACTCTGCACCAGATTTAAGTAGTGACTTTTCTACTATACAACCCCAAGATGCTCTGAAGATATATGCTGTTGTCTGTGAGGTCGGGATCCAAAAGCCTAGCAGTACGAAAGTGGATAAAAAGAAAGCTGCTCTAAATCCACTCGTCCCTGAACCAATAGATTTTGATACCTCTAAACTACAAAATAGTAGTACTGAACCATTTTGCAACAACTCAGTAGGTCATGTCTCATTTGTTTTTCTTATGTATGAATGAGGAAGAAAAAAGAAAAAGGTACTTGGACATGACAGCTCTGTGAGATCTGTTTATGTGAATGGTAGTAGATAAAGAAGATAAAAGCTGATTTTGGGGACTTTGCATTTCTGTCAATAGCAAGAGGAACTGGGGAATGGGAAGATATAAAAGATGTATTTATTTTTTCCTTCTTTTCTTGATTAGTTAGAGCCCCAGAGACTCCTGAGTCCCTTGAATCTCACACTGGCAGCCAAGAGCACAGAGGGTTGGGAGGCATTTGTCTGACTGTGCCACAGCGTGGTGCATGGTGCCATTCACATTTCTCCCGCCTTCTTTCTGCTGGATGATAGGTTCCCGCATGCATTTCAGACACTGTATTCCTCTGGAAGTCTCATATACTGATTGGCAGATGTGAAAGCTCAGAGCTATAAAACATAAATTAAAAGCAAACATCAATATTCTGAGAATGCGGAGCAAACATTTTCTGAATTAGTGGTGGGTACCATCAGTAGCTATCACAAAACAGCATTTTCTTCTGGGTTCATGTGTGCCTTGCAGTGACCTCGTACAGTGTTTTCAGAGATGGCATCTCAGTCGGGCACGGTGGCTCATGCCTGTAATCCTAGTACTCTGTGAGACTGAGGCAGGAGGATTGCTCAAGGTCGGGAGTTCGAAACCAGCCTGAGCAAGAGTGAGACCGCGTCTCTACTATAAATAGAAAGAAATTAATTGGCCAACTAATATATATAGAAAAAATCAGCCGGGCATGGTGGCACATGCCTGTAGTCCCAGCTACTTGGGAGGCTGAGGCAGGAGGATCACTTGAGCCCAGGAGTTTGAGGTTGCTGTGAGCTAGGCTGATGTCACAGCACTCACTCAAGCCTGGACAACAAAGTGAGACTCTGTCTCATAAATAAATAAATAAATAAATAGAGATGGCATCTCACCATTGTTCATGGGTGTGTGTCTCTTTACTGAGCTTTTCAAAACTTCTTGTTCACTTTGTTTTCTTAGCAATAGAAACTCTTGCCAAGGTAAAATAAAGCAGGTATCTGCCCAGGTCACTGGCCTAATGAACACAGAAGCAGGATTTCTGCTTCATTTGCAGTTTGGTAAAGTTTGTTCCTTATTTTGAAGATATGTATTATAATATCCTATTCTGCCCTAGAGTAAGATGACAGGAAGTTCTTGAAACAGAAGTCCACCTTGGTTCTTTCTCTTCTTCTGTGTTCCAAAAACATTTAAGCCATTAGATGTTGCTGAGATCACATGCCATTTAGTTTCAGAATTCATAATGTTCAAAAATCCCAATCTATACTATTCTCAGTGTGTAAAGTCTGCAGGATTGGGTGTAGAGAAGAATGAAATGAAAATGGGATGCTAAAATAAAGCGGCGTGTGGGACACAACTTTCAGTTCAGTCCCTGGAGAGCATGGTATTTTGTCACTGCTTTCTTTTCCAACGGTCAGGGCACCACGGCTGGTGGTCCTTCAGAAATGAAGACCAAGCCCTGTGGCCAGAACGGCTGTGCTTCACAACAGAGTGCTCTCCTTACTCTTCCTCCTGGAGGGCCAGAAAAGAGTACCATTTTACAAGACAAGAAAAGCATCACAGTTCCTCAAGTAGCAGATTATCTCCAAGTGGGTTCTCTTGGAAAAAGGTGTCATTTATGCACTGAAATTTGGGGAAATAGCAATTATTTATAAGCTGACTAGGACTCCAGAAGTCAACCAGGGTTGACTTGAGTGTGATGTGAACTCTGCCCTTGGTCCCATAAAGAAGCCACATGGGGTGCAGCTGTAGCTTGGTGAGATGCTGAGAAAACAGTTTTGGGAGGGTTTATTTTTGGTGTGCTTGATCTTTTTGTCATTCTCTACAGCTGAAGTCTAGTTCATATACATTTTTTGTGTTTCTAGAGGACTCCACCCCAGATCTGCCTCTGTGGCATTGGTGTCCCACTGCTTTTTGTATTTCAAACTAAAGGACTTAGTGATCTACCACTTCTTTTCACTGGAGGTTGGCTTGGTGCCTTGCTAGTCAACGGTTTGTCATAAGTGGGTGGACTGTTTTAATATAACAGAACTCTTGTTTTTTGAAAGATGTCAATTTTGTGTATGAAAACACAAGTTTGTAGAAATAAAGAGTTCTTTTGTCTGTCATAGGATGTTACATTATATATTTTTTTATCTCTCTCAAACATTCCTCAACCTTTCTACAACATTTGTGTCACAAACTGTTCCACTCAACAAGGACATAGGGAAATCAAAACCAATAAGGAGCTAAGACATAGTTGAGTACCCACAGGGCTGGTGTTGGACCAGGCCTTGTAGGGGATTTGGACAAGGAAGACCACCTGAGGGCTAAGAGATTGGGGGTAAGAAGAGAATTCGTGAGAGGAGAGGGCTAGAGACAAGCCTA
Organism: Mirza zaza; assembly: GCA_008750895.1. NCBI lineage: Eukaryota > Metazoa > Chordata > Mammalia > Primates > Cheirogaleidae > Mirza > Mirza zaza. Next base: position 262,240 of record VSMD01123680.1, read on the forward strand.
GAAGCATGAGGAAAACTTACGGCATAGTGCATAGTGCACTCTGAAGATTTAGCGTCGCACCTTGTCTGGATCCAAGAAATCACAATGTGTGGTAGTTATAATAAGATAGCACTCAAAATCCTAATTATTAAATATGAGGAATTTAAGGGGGATGTTAAGAAGTTACAAACCATTGAATTTCACTTTTTTCTCATAGAATTTGAAAATCATATCACCTATTTTATTTGTGGAGATAAATAAAGAGAGAATGAGAACATTCCCTTGAACTTGAGAGTCAAGTAAATTGGAAGCAATTCTCAAAAAATATATAAAAAAAGGAAACTAGGTTTATCTTACTAAAATAGGCAAGACCAACTAAATTAGGTGGCCCTTGTATTTCACTATAAACAACAGCAGAATAAATTAGAAGAACTTTCTTAACAGGTGCTAAGACATTATGGTACACTTCATTTGCTTTGCTGAATTGCAACTTATTTTCCTTTTGTTAGATATCTCATCTAGTTTTGAGCTATGTATTACACGTTACCTTTTCAAGAAAAATGTGTAAATATTCTTTCCAACTTCAGTCTTATTCTAAAGTCTATTTTATTACAACATTTTTTTAGAACTACAATTATTTATGTGTACGTGAAGAGACAGAGACAACGAGCCTTCAAACACTCGTGGATAGGCACATGGATGGAAGATGGCTTGACGACTTGCACATATTTAGGTCTCAGGAAAGTTGTTTATGAATTCTCAGAATGTAGAGAACTAATAAGTTACATATATTTGGAATAGAATTTCACTTTTTTTGTGTGTGTTTTTATTTCACAGAAGAAATGTGAAACATGTTCTAGCAAGGAACAAAGCATTACAGTGGACAAAGTCATATGTTTTACCGGAGTTTCCCTATGATGTCAAATGCCTATTGGCGGAGCGGAAGTGCCCCGACCACAGCATGAGGATAAGGATCATTGAGTTTCTCCAGGCCGACATGACTAAGTATCTGGAAGGCTCGCTGTGAGTAATACCAGTGCAGACGATCTGCTTGGGGAGAGAGTCTGTTTTCAGAGTACAGCAGAATTCATTTGGAATCAACTCTTTTCAGATTGGGGATGGCATATTGGTAATATGTCCAACATTGCCCAACATTTGAATGTCTATTTTGTTATATAGAGAGATTTGAAGAAAAACTGAGTATAATTTCGACTCATCTTAAAGGAAGGGACATGGGAAGCTTGAAGTGAAACGTATCCTCCTTGTTGCGGTTAACAGGTACCCCACCACCCAGCAGTACAACGATGTGGTCAACGCGCTGCTACGGGCCCACCCTTTCCTGGACGAGGACGGCTGCGGCTTCGTGAGTGACCGCGGCGTCCCATCTTGATAACCTCGGCCCCTCTTAACATTCTAAATAGCCTCGAACTGTCCAGTAATTTTATCTTCAGCCCAATTTTCTTAGCTTCTCTCCCCCTTGGATCTGTCTTGGTCTGTCTGGGTTTTTTTTTTTTTTTTTTCTATTTCTTGACTCTTTCTCTGTCTCTGTTTAGTCTCTTTCTGATTTTTTTGTTTCTTTGTTTCTGTGTCTGTCTTTCTGTCTGTTCCCACTGCTTCCTTCTTGGCTTTGCACATGCGTGCGATCTCTCTCTCTCTCTCTTTTTCTCTCTTCTTTTTGATAACTTCTCTGTCTCTCTGTGCCCTCTGTTTGTCTTCTCTGTCATCTGTCTACCCTTCTTTCTCTCCAGGCTGTTTGGAAGCCCAGGTGTACCGATGAGTCTCTAGGAGAGTGTTGATTTGTAGAAAGAGAGGGGGGTGACCACACTTGCATCAGAGCTGTCATCAGTCCAACGTTTCTTGGCTTCTGATTAGACCCAGTGGGGAAGTTGTGTGGCTTTGAGGCCCTGGTCCCCAGCCTCAGGGCTGACTTGGCCCTCTCACATCTCTGCTGCCCTGATGATAAAAACAGATTCTAAAGATGTTCTGGGGCCCCAGTTCTAAAACTCCAGCTACACAGTAGGATTCTCAGAGATGCTGATTTAATTCATTTGAGGATGGGTCATTAGTATTTGAAAAAGTTCCCAGAATGATTCTAATGTTCAGCTAGGGTTGAGAACCACTGCTCAATTGGGGCATCAATACAAACTTTGGATCTGCCTGTCTCTTTGATGTAAGAGACTGGTGACTTTATGGTGTGATGATGTGAATATACTTAACACTGTTGAAATATACACTTAAAAATAGTTATGATGGGAATAAAAAACTGAGTGTTTGTGACACCGGAATGATATGGTTTAAAGAACAATTATGGGGAAGTATAGCTATGTATACATAAAAATATTTATTTATATTTATTATTCCCTGTTTCTCTATATGCCTCATACATACACATTGGTAGTCATATCTAAATAAGATAGATGGCTTCTTTTGTACCTTATCATCTCAGATATCCGTGAGAAAATAATTTTTTGCTGTGTTTTCTTGAAGATATAGAATTTAAGCAATTAGATTCAATTGGGTCAACAAAGGATAAATGCCAATATTTATGAATATAAAAACTTTTAAGGCCCCTGTTCTCCTCCTCCTTCTCTTCCTCCCTCCACTCTCCTTCCTCCCTCCCTTCCTTCTTTTTTTGTATTTTCAAGAAAACATTCATTATACATGGACAGAGTTCCAGAATTTTCTGAATGGAGAGGGCCTTAAAGATTCTTTTTACCACTGAGACTCAGGACGGATGTTATATCCCTTGTCTGGAAATAGTAACTCTTGAAGCCAAGGCTAGAATTCAGGTATTCTTGCTTCTAAGATGAGATCCTTTCTAAAATATACTGCTTCATATAAAGTACACTACAAAATAAACCAGATTTTCTCCGTCACAAAACAAAACAAAGCAACAACAATAAAAACAAATAAACAAACCTGGAATCTCACCATTGACAATCATGCCAATATGGCTGACAAAACTATTTCTCAGAATTCCTTCTGCACTTGAGATATAATGTCTACCAACTAATCAGTGTTATTCTGAATACAACTTGTGTTTTTGAAAAATAATTTGGTGGGGTACGGTGGCTCACACCTGTAATCCTAGTACTTTGGGAAGCTGAGGCAGGAGGATTGCTTGAGACTAGGAGTTCAAGACCAGCCTGGGCAACATAGCAAGACCCTATCTCTACAAAAAATATATAAACACATAAATAAAAATAATGTAAGTTTACTGTTTGAACAAAACCCAAAAATTCCAACAGGGCATAAATAGAAAAGTCTCCACCCACCCCTGCCCTTCAGCCGCCAAATTTTCCTCCCCAGGAACCAATGTTATTAAAGTTTCCTTCTAGAGCATTTTTGCATATAAATTAACATAAGCAAATACATATCTATCCAATTACATTTTTACCTTCAGTTTTATGATTATCAAGGCAAAACACATACAAAGTAGTAAATAATGCTTTCTTTGCTCTTGCGTGCATTTTACCCATACCTCTTTCCAGTGGCATTAACTAGATATAGTTAACTGATAAAGACATATGCAAAATTGCTTAGCAAGTTATGGTCCATATTTGCACCTGTACAGTTGAAACTGGTGCAAGGGAAACTCTGGTGCATGGAGAGATAGTTACCCAGATTCTCCCTGCAAGCATGTGAAAAGTTGTGTTTCTAACACTACATTGGAAAATGTATAAAATGTTGGAGAACATTAATGTGTGTGAAAGAGAGAGAGAGGGAGAGAGATAGAGCACTTGGTTATTTTTAGGGAAAATTTTATTTTCAACTTTTTATTTTGAAAAATTTTAGATCTACACAAAAGTTGAAAGAATTGCTACAGTGATACTCACATACTCTTCACCTAGATCAAGGTTTCTCAATCTCCACACTATTTACATTTATGGCTGGGTAATTCCTGCTGGTGGGGGCTGTTCTGTACATTGTAGGATATTTAGTAGTATCCCTGGCCCACTAGGTGTGAGTAGCACCCCATCCACCCCAGTGTAACAGCCCAACGTGTCCCCAGACCTCACCAGTGGGAGGGGAGGGGCAATGTAACGTCTTCAGTTGAAAATCACTGATCTATATTCACTAGGTATTGACATTTTGCCACATTTATGTCTCTTCTCTCGTATTTATTGGTTTATTTTGGCTGAGCATTTGAAAGCAAGCTGTAGGTGTCATTCCTAACTCCCTCAGCACACATCTTCTAAAGATAAGGACAGTCTCCTGTATAACCATGACACCACTTTTATACTTAAGGCAATTGACAATAATTTCATGTCATAGACAATCCATATTCACATTTCTCCAATTATTCAAAAAATGTTTTTAAAATAGGATTTTTGCTGTAAAATCTAATTGAGTGTTGGGCATTGCATTTAGTTATTATGTCTCTTTAATTTCTTTCTGTCTAGACAGTGTCTCCCTGCCCTTTTTTGTTTTTCCTGATACTTGCATTTTGGCTAAGTCTAGTCCAGTTGCCATGCAAGATGGTCCACATTCTGCCATTGTCTGCGTCCTAAGGATTATATTTGGAATTTAAATACTGGGCAAAGACCTGCTCCTGATGCCATGGACTGCTTCACAAGTCACTGCGGGAGGCTCGTAATTTCAGGGCTATTTTCTATTTCAGAGTGATTGGAGGAGAGCTGTAGCCATGTAGCACTTTTCACAGCACTTTTCACAGCCCCTCTAGCTGGAAACATATGGAGAAGAGGGATGACTTCTCTATAACACAGATATTTTCTCCTGAGTCTGTCTACCTGAGGCATCGGTGTAAGTAATGCAGAGTGCCAGGCAAATAGCAGATGCTCAGTAAATACTCCCTGATTGAACACTCATGTGGAAGATTGTATTTGATTCATCCTTTTTCTGTTTCTATCAGACAGTTAATCAGGGGAGACGGGAGAGGCCGGGGAGAAGAAATTGGCAATCTAAAGATGTCCCAGCAGTTGATTGCTGTAATGCCTCCCTCCAGGTTCAGCAGGCTTAGAGGCCCTTCAGAGCTGTAGGAAACATGAGGAAAAAAAATATATTTGCACTAGTTCATATTTCGGGGCTAAGAAAAATATAAGTCACCGTTTTCTCTGTGCTGTTGTAAAACGGCGACAGCAGAGTCCAGGCGCACAGGCCTGTGGGAGGTGAGGCAGCATCACTGACTCACGCACGTCCAGGAGCTTAATCAGAGCTGAGGCCAACCCCCAGCCCCCTCCCTTCCTCTCTGGGGCTGTCGGAGGGTTTTATGAACAGCACTCTAGTTTACAAAAATCTTCCCTGAGAAGCTACTTATTTGACTTTCCCAAAAGCTCGGTGCATTTGACAGGACAGATTTTATTCTTCCATTTTATAGTTGAAGAAACTGAGGCCAGGGTGCAGGGGGAGGGGGGCTACTTTTTGAAGGTTACTTGGCTAATAAGTTCTCAAGGTAGCCCTGGGTCTTCCCAACTTAGACCACGGTGCTTTCTAAAGAATACTCCTGTTGGGACTTGCATGTCACTGGGAATGGCAAAATCTAAGTGCCAAACACTTGACTAATGTTATTTCAGTGGCGTTCTCATTTGCCTATGAGGAAAGAGAGCTTAGAAAACATGGCGAAAGCCATGCAGCAGTTTACCACCCTCTCTAGTGGCGAGGGCTGAGAGGGAAACATGGGCCTGTCTGACTGCAAAGGCTGTCTTTTGTTCCCTGCACTCACTGTGGGAGTCTATTCAGGCACATGGCGTTGCAGGGAAGTTGAGCGCTAAGAAGCAGTTCTGAGGTGCAGGCTTCAAGAAGTGGTGTGCTATTATTCACACAGTAAGTCACTTACCGAGCAAGGCTAAGACCGAAAGTCTTGCTTCTAGGCTGTTGCATTGCCCCCTGAATCCCTCTGCCTCAGAGAGGAGTGACACATGGCAGCATCAGACATTCAAGGCCTCTAATTTGCATCAAGCACTGTGCTTGGCTTGGTGGGCAAAGCAGGCATGAGCCTGTCCTTTTGTGCTCATAGCCTAGAGGAAAGGGCAGAGGGAGGAAAGGAAAAAAGGCAAAACAAAAATTAGAAAGGAAAAGAAAAGAAACAAACAGAAAAAGTACCCCACAGTTGAGGGTAAATGACCAGTGTGATAAGTGGTGACAAGGAAAGGTGAGAACCAAACCGAGGGAGACGAGCTGCTGGGGAGCGGGAGGGAGCTTCCACGAAGCTGAGCTGCGATCTGGCGGCAAAGCAATAGTTAACTCGACACCAGGCGCACTGGGGAGGAGAAGGGTAGAGCTTTGCAGGCCCAAACAGAAGGCCCACCAGAAGGGAGTGTTGAGGAAGAAGCCCAGGTGTGTTCCCCAACTTTTGGCCGTGTCTCTGATATCCCACCCACTCCACATGCCAGATAGATTCTTCCAGAGCTCCAATCTGACCATGCACTCTCCTGACTCAACACGGCCTGGGAGGACTTCCTGACCTGGCTCCGCAGCCGAATTATCTATAAAGCTTTAAAATATACACACATCTGGGCCCCACTCAGGTCCACCAAACCAGAACCTTTAAAGTCTCGTCCAGCAGCATCTGGCTCACCAGGGAACTCAGAAAGAAATGCAGATTCTCAGCCTGACTCCTGACCCAGGAATTAGAGACTCTGAGGAAAGGCCCAGCAACCTGTGCTCTAACAAGTCCTCCAGGGATTGTGACTCAGGCTAAAATTTGAGAACCATTGCTTTAGAGGAAGGGCCAAGAGCAAAAGTTCCCTATGAGATTATGATGCGGCCTGTCCACAGAGAGGGATTGGAGAAGATCTGGTTCAGGATTATGTTGCAGCTCCTTAACGGGATAACCATGGTCTTTTGGGATTGGGCTGGCTTCTCTCTCCCATCATATTTTCTACTCCATCCTCTGTCATTCCCACATCCTGGACTCTGTGTGCCAGTCATGCACAACTCTTGGCAGTTCAAAGGGCACCGGCTCTCTACTTCACTGTATATGCTATTTCATCATTTTGGAACTTCTCTCCACCCACCCAGCTGGCATTTCCCAGTGCTATTGCCATCCTCCCATATAGTTACCTGAGCCTGAGACCTAGGCCCCTGTTTAGATGCACTTCCTACAAGGAAGGCTTCTGTGATCTTCTAATGCTATAAACTAATGCTGTCTCTTCTCCTATTATGGCACGTTCACTGTATATTGAAATTCTTTATCCCTCTGCTAGACTAAAAGCAAGGTCCACCTGCACCCCTCTCCCTCCCAGAATAGGAATTTGGACTTTATGTTTGAAACAGTAGATGCACCACCAATATTTGGGGAGCGAATGCCAATCGTACTCACCAAAAAGAATTTCAGAATGTGAGAGAAAAAAATAATTAAAGAAAATGCATCAATCTGTAAGCCCGTATCAGGTCTTTTCTAGAACGCCCTAGAAAAATGGAATGGGTTGTGGAGACTGCAGGGTATGGTAGAAGGTATCCACTTTTGATGATTAGAAAATATAGGCAGTATATTTACTCAATAACTATATGACAGTGGGAAAATATTTTCATTTGTCTGGTTCTGTTTCCTTAGCTATAAATTAGGGTTTATAACTTTTATGGCAATGTCACAAGATTGTTGTAAGGATAAATGGAGAGATAGGTATATTTTCTATTACTGTGATATGAAAATAATTTCAAACCCCAGGATGATAGACAAATAAACATTTTATTGTATGTGTAGGATTATTAGATTAACTGGCCCGTTTTGCTATTTTACACAGTTTTTGTGGAAACGAGCCCTCAAAGATCGTTTTAAATATGTTCGAAGACCTATAGAAGACGACGAACAAGTGATGAGAAATAAATGTAAATTTGGACATCGAAGAGGCCAGACAAGGAAATCTCTTGCTGATATAAAATTTGATGAAATTAAGCTTATCCAGATAAAAGTAAGATTGAATTTTTAAATATTCCGATGACTTGATTGATTCAGGGATAATAAATAATAGTGTTTAAAATCATTAAAACAAAGTAAGATACCTTTTTAAAATTTGAGGTGTGGACAAGAACCAAGAAAATCTGTGTTCTGCCTGGCTAATGATATGGATGATATTTCCACAAGAGGGCTTCTGAAAACGGTTATTGTTTGTTTCATGTTCATTTTTTTCATGACTTTCAAAGAACCTGGAAAAACCCTTAAGTTCTCAGTCTTTGAGTAATTTCTCTTCCTTTCCTCCTAAAATGCATCCTGTGTTCTAGGTGCTCTTATTGCTACCGGAAGTTTTTACTCCTTATGTTGTAGGGGTTAGGTAGCCTCCAGTCCCAAGGTTTCAGGGAGGAAAGAACCCGCATACATGAATACAAAACTTCACACTGGCCTTCCCCTACCTGCTGATCCAGAGCGCCTCCCACCCAGTCCAGAAGTGGCTGTGGGGAGCTCTAGGCTGAGGACCCCTAGCAGGGCCCGGAGAGTCCTCTTGAGCACCCAGAAGGCCATGTGGGATCTAATTATCTGAAGTCCTGTAAGTGTTCTTTAATTATCTCAAAGCACCCAAATGACCTTAGAAACAAAAATGTCTCCAGCTATTAAAGTGGACTGAACTCCTCAGGAAAGATGTCCAAGCCACCAAGTATACAGATACTAAATCTCTTGTCTTCCCAGTTCTATTTCCACATTAATCCAACATGAATATATAAGTCCTCTTTGCCACAAACATGTTTGTATTAATATTAGTGAATACACTTGTAAATATTCAATTATCTTTCTCATCTTATATATTTATTTGATATAAAAACAGCAAACTATTTGGTCACCTCAATTTTATTAGTACTAGTTATAAGATCCAGGGATGGGAATATTTGTGATATATTTTATAAATCATTCATCCTCACATCTTGCATAATGCAAAATTTTGGGTGAAGATGTATATTTTAAATGTCTTTATTATAATTTTCAATGAGATTGTCAAATGATAGGACAGTGAAGACTAAACTTCGATCTTTTTCTTTTGTCTAAATTCCTTTCTAAGGGGGCCTGGTGACTCACACCTGCAAATGATAAAATCTCACTAAATAGGCATTATTAAGCCAATATAATGTGTTTTACTTCCCGGCCTGATTCCAGTATGGCATCACATGAAAGACTGAAGACCTTTATCTTAACTCCTTTCTACTGACTCCTGGTCTTTTAGACAAAGCCTAACTCTTGCAGCCAATTGTCAATTAAAGAATCCCTAAAACCACCTATGATTAGTAAGCCCCCACTTTGAGATAGCCTACCTTTTTGGGCCAAACCAATGTATGCATTCCATGCATTGATTTATGACTTTACCTGTCATAAATTATAATTCCTGTCTCCCTGAAATGTATAAAACCAAACTGTAACCCAACCACAGCGAGCCCACTTGCTCAAGGCTTCTTGGGCGTGGCTCTGGGCCATGGTCCTCAAATTTGGCTCAGAATAAACCTCTTTAAATTATTTTACAGAGTTTGGCTTCTTTTCCATTGAAAACAGTTAAGATACTCTAATTCTGTATCTGCTCTTTGATGAAAAGGTAAGATAGCTGAGAGGTACCCTAAATTTAGTGGCATAACTTTTTAGGGACTTTGACTTCAAAATTCCAATTATAAACTAGAATCATGATAAGATGGAATTGTATTTATTTTAAAATATCTTTTATATTATTAAAAAGTCACTTTGGAAATGAGCGTAATTTATCAATAGTATGCATATATTGATTTTCTCAAAAATTTGATTTTTAGTACTCTAAAAATGGAGTTCCTTTATAAATGAATTAAAATTTTACAAATTCAGTTTTCCCTTTTTTTCTATGATGCATATCCCACCAAAATTCATTGGAAATGATGAATGGTAAAAGCAGACAATTAGCGATTGTTCCCAGTAGTAGACTTCAAGGGGAAGGAAGTCCATGGGATCAAAGGTCACCATGAAGGACATGAGGCTACATGGAAGCTCCTTTCTTGTTGACACATCATCTTTGAACCAGTTTGTACACCTATGCTTTCTGTTCCTTCTCAAAACACCTAAGTTCTGCGTGGAACCAGGTTCTTCGTGGCTATTCCCTTCTAGTCCCCTGGACATGCCTGCATCCTTGGATGAATCCTGTTATAGCCCATGCAGGAGCTTTTGCTACAAAAAGAACAGGGAATTGAATGTTAGGTTAGGAGTTAATTTGCAATAGAATTTAGTTTTGACCTTCCTGCTAGATAGGGCTAAAAAAGAGCTGTTAGAATAGCCATTGTTTATATCTGAAAAGACATTTTTCCTGGCAAACAAATATAATTGGGAGGGATTTACTTTTCTCTCCCTTACAAATGGAGCTTGCAAACTGCTGATTGTTTAAAGACTGTTGCCCTCCTGTTTATGATCTTGTATTTTGTAAAGCCAAAAGCTTTAAAAAGTTAGGGGCAAATTTACACTAGAATATTACAGAAACATAATATTTCTCTATTTTGTACACTCCATGATGATTAAGCAAATGTAAAAACACTAAGAAGAGAAACTCTCCCACCTTTTAAAATTTCTTGACTGGGCACAATATTTTTGTAATATAGAAAAAAAATTATTTCATATGCTGCAGAGGTGTGTGAACTAAAGTAGGCTCAACCCCCACTGGCTGACTGAATGGACTCCCTCGTGGCCAAAGGAATATCCTAAAATTAAATTGTCTACCAGGAGGAGAGAGGTCAGACATGCCTTATCATACCCCCCTGCCTTCTTGGAGACTTGGAGACTTAGTTTGTAACCCATTAACAGGCCTAAGGATATGCAAGACAAATCTACAGGTTCTCAATTTACATAACAAATCTATGTCTGGTGGTTTATCTCTGAGAACAGCTCCATATGTTGAAACATTCCAAGCCTTTAGACAAAGGTTCATGTCTTTAACCAATTAATCTTTAAACCCACCTATAACATGTAAGCCCCCCCCCTCGAGATGTCCCACCTTTTTGGGCCAATGTATGCATTCCATGCATTGATTTATTACTTTACCTGTCATAAATTATAATTCCTGTCTCCCTGAAATGTATAAAACCAAACTGTAACCCAGCCACAGTGAGTCCGCTTGTCCAAGGCCTCTTGGCAGTGGCTTCGGGTCGTGGTCCTCAAATTTGGCTTAGAATAATTCTCTTTAAGATTATTTTACTGAGTTTGGCTTTTTTTGCGTTGACAAGTGGAAAACCTTGATACAGGCAAGAAGCAGGAGTCTGGCCTTTTATATTCAAAGGCAGGGAAGTGGGTTTGGCTAACTGGGGGAAGGTCTTGGAGGGGATAAGGGAGGGGAAGAGATTTTCATTTGTTTTGCTTTGTTTTGTTTCTGTGGTTGCTTTTCCTTTGGTGGTCTGAGGTAATTTACAAAAGAATTAAAGGTAGACATTTCAATGAAGGAAGGTAGATTTCTTAGTCTATCGCATTGGCTTCTGCAGTAACCTAGCAGCTGCAGACCTGGTGTGGATCTGAGCAGAGGCCACAGATCTCTTGTCCCCTCCTTTTTCAGCAATGACTCACAACATTCTAAATGATGGAGCCATGTCCTTGGGTAAGAAGGAAAAGGAGTAGAGCTCCAAAATGGACATGTCACATGCACAATGACCTTTTGTTGCTGTAAGGTGTAGGGGTTGTTAGGTATGTACAGCAGCATAATCTTGCCTATCCCAAGTAGTACCAGGAACTCCAAGCACAGTATGTCAAGCTTTGGGTATGTTTCTTTGTGATTTTCAACCCTGTGTCTCCTTCATGAAGTGATGGAGACATTTTTTGAGGATCTGGCTAATTCTGTCATCCTCCCCAGTGATTTCACAATTTGTGTCCTTCCACTCTCTCCGGAGTGGGGAAATGTATGAGAAGTAGTGCCATAATAAAAACACTTGTGCTATAATAAAAACACTTAAAATACAGGGAAAAATTATTTTGCTTTAATTTTTATTTAAAAATATTTTAAAATTTTTTAATATTTAAAAATAGTTGTAATTAAAAGTGTCTAGTTTTCATTTTTACAGATAATTCATTGGGAAATTCTTTCCTGGTCTTCAATACTAGGAATCGATTATCTCCATTGTGACCTTTATTTTAAGGACATTTCTCTGTGTCCAAAATACAAAGGAGAGAAACCTAATATTTTTCTCCATTCTGATGTAAAATATCTTATCGGGTACATACATACCCCTTAGCTTTAAAAGCCATAAAATAGTTTCCTATGTTAGCTTCCATCTTATTTCTAGATGGAATCAAAAGTTGTGCAAAAACTGCCTAGAGAGTCAAATGTTAGGAATATTTACTAAGTTCCTATGGATTTCTCTTATGGCATTTACTGTTTGCTTTTTATTGTACCTGACACATAATGATTTATTGTATAAATACTAATCATTTTTATAGCCTTTTCCACAGATGTTTCTCTCATGGTGCAAAAATGATCAAGACAGCAAAAGTTGGAGAAAAATCTTGACAGTTAATTGCAATTCTGGGTAGAATGCAATTACTATAATTAGCAGTTGGCAAATTTACTAATACTGTGAAGTTTTACAAGTCAGTTGTGCACTTGGAAACTTGAGACAAGGTTGCATAGGTGAAACTTTGCTCACTGATTGACTGAGACATGTGCCTGAATGCTAAGCTAAAAGGCTGTTCAAGTTCCATCATTTCCAAAGTCAATTATGACAAGAGAAATGTACAGGAGGCCAGGTGCGGTGACTCACGGCTATAAAGCTAACATTCTGAGAGGCCAAGGAGGCAGGATCTCTTGACCTCAGGAGTTCCAGGCCAGCTTGTGTAATAGCGAGACCTCGTCTCTACTAAAAATAGAAAAATTAGTTGGTGTCGTGGTGGACACCTATAGTCCCAGCTACTGGGGAGGCTGAGGCAGGAGGATAGCTTCAGCCCAGGAGTTTCAGGTTACAGTGAGCTACATACACTGCACTCTACCCTGGACAACAGAGTGAGACTCTGTCTCAAAAAAAAAAAAATTGAACATGAGGATGATTGGAATGTCACAAGAAGAAATTCTGAGTATCTAAAATACCACTGTCCAATAGAAATATAATAAGAACTACATATGTAATTTTTAATTTTCTAGTAGCAGAAAAACTTAAAAAGTAAAAAGAAGCAGGTGGAGTTAATGTTTGATAGTATATTATGTTTAACCCAATATATCCACAATATTATCATTTCAATGCACAATCATTATAAAAAATTATTAGTGAGGTATTTTACATTTTTTTGAATATTAAATCTTTGAATTCCAGTGTTTTCAGCACATATCCCAATTTAGGATATCTCTAAAAAATAAAAATAAATTAAACACACACACACACACACACACACACACACACACAAGCCAGCCATGGCAGCATGCACCTATAGTTCCAGCTAGTCAAGAGGCTGAGGTGGGAGGATCAGCTTGAGCCCAAGAGGTTGAGACTAGCCTGGGCAACACAGTGAGATCTCATCTCTTAAAAAAAAATTAATAAAAGTATTTTTTAAATTAAAAAAATCAATTTGGGCTAGCCACATGTGGCTCATGGCTACCATACTGGATAGCTCAGATAAACAGACCCTTCAAGGAATTAGAGCATAAGTGAGATGACACGCTAGAGAACACCACAGTTAGCAGGGAACATGACCCGTTATTTGCTGCTGATATTCAGAAGCCCCAGTTCCCAAATCTCAGGTATGGGACTTTCATTTGCATTGTGCCTTTAAAGTAGATTTTAATAATGTACTTATAAGAATTATTCAGTTTTCATATTTGCTATATTCTCCTCCTTACTTCTGTTCCAGCTGTCAGCTCGGACTAAAAGTTGGCTAGAACTGAGCTCTGCTATTCCAACCAGCTCCCTAGGAGCTGTAGGCCGCTGTGGTGGAATGGAGACCACCCTATGTTGCCAGAGCTGGTGTGATAAAGGAGGCATGGCAGAAGCTCTTTATCCAATTTGTCTGCACCCAACTCAAGTTAATGTTCTGGTTAATTTATGCTGATTCCTTTGATGCCATGAATCTCACTCGGTGACTTTTCCACTCCCCTTCAGTGTTCTCCTTGGCCAGGAGTGATCTCTTTCCTGCTCATGCCTTCTTCCTTTGATTCTTGGTATGCCTTCTTGGGTGTGCCTACTGAGACAGACACCCGCAGTTGTCTTTGTTGTAGCTGCTCTTCTGTAAGATGCATGAATTTCTTATCTACTAATTCCCTCATTTCAATGTGCACTGCCGAGAAATCAGCCTGTCAGAACAAGGCTGTCCCTTTCCTTAGAGAAGTAGGGGGCTGCCCTAACAGGAGCCCCACACTTAGTCATCTCCGTGCTTGGGAAAACCATTTGCCATTTGAGGGTCTCAATTTGCTCATCAGTTAAGTAAGAGGCATGGACCAGATGATTTCTAAGTTTCCTCTAGTGCTAATAATAAACAAATCATTAACAATATATCTAATAATATATAAATCTAACACTATATAAATCATTAAAAGAGTGAGAATTTTAAATTCTGATGTAGCCTTTTAATAAGGAGGGTCACTTCAGTCTAGACTACAACTCACCAGCATTGTGTCAGTCTCATCAGTCCAATCAGGCAGAGGCTCTCTAGAAACTTTACTTTCAGCTTTCATGATTGTGTGATGATTTGGGGGGAAGCAGTTCATCATGCATACAGGAGTCTCTAAATGTCAATATCAGCAATCACAGAACTTCCACTACATTTCAGTAGGGGAAAAGCTGTTTATGATAATGAACATGTTTTCCTTTACTTTAAAAAAATTAGGACGTTTTCTTTCTATTTAAAAAATTGTCACTCTATAGATTTGAGTCATACAAAGGAATATGTATGTAGCATATATGTAATTTATGGAGACAAAATGAACACTGTGAGCCCAACATTCAGCTTTAGAATTGGAACACTGCTAATACCACCGTGTGTGCCTCCCGTCTCCCATTGCCTGCCTTCCCAACACTATTGGCCTCTAGAAGTAACCACTACTCTGAATTTTAGGTTTATCATTTACCTGTTTTTTAAATAAATGATCTTGTCACAAATGCATGAACTCTTAAGGAATCTGTTGTTTAGTTTTGCTTGTCTTTGAGGCTTACAAAATGATATGAAAACTATACGTTGTCTTTGATAACTTCCTTTTTTTTTTCACTTAACGTAATGTCTCTGGGATTCATCCAGGCAGTTAAGCTGAGCTGTGCAGTTTATTCATTTTCCTGGTGGTTTAATAATCTGTTGTGACAGGCAGCACAGTCTATTTGGCTATTCTCCTGTTAAGGGACATTTGATTTGTTTCCAGTTTTGGTCATTAGAACCATGCTGCTACAGTCATGTTTGTATGTGTGCCTTGGAGCATATGTGAAGCTTTTTTCAAGGATTTATACTTAAGAGTAGACTTGCTGGCTTGTGGGATATACAAATATTCAACTTTGTAAGACAGTGCCAGATTATTTTCCTGGATGACTATAGCCACGTAAGCTCCTTGAGCAGCACTCGTTATGATTTGATTTGTTCTCTCCCTACCCCCAATCCATTGGGAATAAAATGGTATCTTACTTGCTTCTAATTTTCATTTTAATTATTTATAAGGTTGATCACCTTTTATTTATGAAATATTCATGTTGCCTCTTCTGTAAAATGTTTGTTCATGTCTTTTGCCTATTTTTCTATGAGGTTGCCCTTTTTCTTATTTGTAGAAATCCTTTAGATATTCTGTATTCTGTGCCTTTATAAATGATGTCTGTTGTAATATCTTCTCCCAGTTTGTGCCTTGCCTTTTAAATTTCTTTCTGGTGTCTTTTGACAAAGAAAGACAAGGTTGTAATTTTAATGTAGTTACATTTGCCACTCATTTCTCTTATAAGCTTTTAGGAAATCCTTTCCTACCTTGGAGTGGTAAGAAATACTCCTATATATTCTTTAAAAATTTTTCAAAGTCTTTAACATTTAGGTTCTTAAACCTTGTGGCTTAAGATGCTTTCACCTTTTATAAAAGAGTCCTTCTCTAACCCAGGGATTTGTGATACCATCTCTCTTGTTTCCATGGCTGTGTCTCGATATTCTGCTGTGTTCCACTACTAACGTTATCTATCTCTGCATGAATACCAACTTTTCTTACTTTTATAAAGTGGTAAAATGTATTGCTATTTCCCATCACTACTTTATTATTATTCTTTATGAGTGCCTTGGTTATTTTTGAGTTTTTTAAGATTTCATATATATTTTAGAATCAGCTTCTCAAGTTCTGATGAAAATTTTTTGGCTTTTGATAGGTTTTAGATTTTGGTAGAAATATTGTTGAATCAATAGCTCCACTTGGAGAAAGGTGACTTCCTTATGATATTGAATCTTTCTAACTGTGAACATGGTTGACCTATCAATTTATTTAGGTTTCATTGTTTTCCAATAATTTCATAATTTTCTTCATAAAAGTCTTGAACATCTTTTGTTAGTTTTCTTCCTTAGGTACCTTATAGCTTTTTTTGCAATTGTACAAAACTATATTTTCAGTTCATTAGTATGTTTTAGTATAGTGATCTTATATTCAGTTGCTCTGAAAAACTCTCTCAATTATAAAAAATTATGTGTGCATCATTTTGAAATTTTTCTTGAACAATTGTGTTGTCTATGAATGATGACAATTTTGTTTCTATCTTTCCAATTTTTTTTTACCTTTTATTTCTCTTTCTTATCTTACCTGCTCTGTCTAGGAATCTCCAGTATAGGGCTGAATAAAAATGTAATAAAGCATCTTTATCTTTGTTTCCGATTTTAAAGAGAACTCTTTTAAAATTTTACCATTAAAAATTATGTTAGCTCTAGGTTTTTGGTAGACAACTTTATAGGTTTTAAAAATGTCTCTTTTTATTTTGATAAAAGTTTTTTCTTTAATAACAGAGGCATGTTGAATTTTATAAAATGCTTTTTCTATATTATTTGAAATAATCATATGTTTTTTATCTTTAATTGATGAATACAGTATATATTTACACATATTTAGATAATCCAAGTAAATCATAGAACTGTTAACACACCACATTCCTCAAAAACGACTTCTTTTCTGCCCCTAAACTTTCTATAAGAGTGGCCCCAACATTGAGATTCAGTCTGGTAGTATGTGAAATGTAAAGGGTAAATCAATCATATCTACTGTTAGTTGACTTTAGTTCCCTTACCAATCCCAAACCACCATTGCATTTCTGGTGTAAACTCAAGTGAGTGGTTCCTTGTTCCTAATATTTGCAACTTTATTCATGAGTGAATATTTAAAAAACTTTTTGTCTCTTCTTAACATTTGTTAAGACATAAATGCATAGAAATAAACAACATTCCTGTTAAATGTGAACCTTCTGGATAATCTAGGTTTCCCTATAAAAGGGTAATTTAGGAATTAAAGTAATTCTTTTAGATCTGGCGATAGAACAGATTATAACTCCATAGTAAGTAATTAACTAATTTGTTTTCATGAAAGACTGTCCATTTGTTAACCACGCTCAAGGCCAAGTATAGCCACGCACGGTGATGCTCACCTCAAGAGTGTGTTATTAAGAGTGTGCAGTAACAGCCTGTAATTCCAGTTTTCATGAAGTATCAAACTACCACTTGAAATGTGGAATTCATTGATATTTTAAAAATATTTTGCAGGAAGAAGCTGTTTGTTTAGATTCTGAGGTAGATGAACATATTAACTGGTTCCAGCAAGAATATATGAAAACAGAAAAGGACTGGACAGAAATTGACAAGAGGATGAGCCAGACTTTGGGAATAAGAAGAAAGATGATCGGCAGCAGAACACCTCTGAAGGACATTCTTAAACTATTTCCTTTCTTGAAGTGCCCTTATCAGGTATCTTTTTTTTTTTTTTTTTTTTTTGAGATAAGTTCTCACTCTGTTGCCTGGGCTAGGGTGCAGTGGCATCATCATAGCTCACAGCAACCTCAGACTCCTGGGCTCAAGCCATCCTCCTGCTTTGGTCTCTCAAAGTACTAGGATTATAGACGTGGTGAGCCACCATGCCTGGCTGGTATCTTTATTCATTTATAATTCTCTCTGAATCTAGTGTCCAAATTGACTTTTTCCTCTTTCCTCTAGAAGTGGTAACAGGACAAGTAGCAAGACAGTGGGCATGAATCTCAGTAGGGTGTGAGGCCCAAGGAGTAACAGCTAGGACCATTTGGTAAGAATTTCCAGAAGCATATTCAGACATCAGGCACAGCTGCCTGCAGAACTAAGGAGTTCCCTGTTATTGGACAGATTGCAGAGGCCGGAGATCATTACTTAGTGTGAATCATTTTCCCTTTGCATGTTTTTAGACAATCAAACTAGGAAAGTTTATTAAGAAGCTATTAGTATGCAACCTTACTCAAAATCTGTTTCCTTTAGGATTTCAAATCATGTCATCAAGTGGTCTTAAAAATATATGAAATTTAGTGGGTAAATCAAATACCTTTCTATTTAGTTTACTTAAGGTGGCCATTCAAGGTTCTTAGCATAAAATTTTAGCATAATTTTAGCTGTGGTATATAATGAAAGATTCATCAAAGTTTTTCCCTGAGAACACATTTCATAGAGGAATTCTGTGGGTGCAGTCAACCAAATTAAACATGAAACATTTTACATTTATCTTCCCAAAAAAACTGGAATAAGAATTTGCCTTAATAATAATGTCAATAGCAAACATCTGAGTGCTTACCAGGCTACCGCACGGTCTAAGTGCTCTACATGGATTAATCTGTCTAATCCTCTCAGCAACACTTCCTTGGCTTTTGCTTGTTTTCTCTTAATCTTTGGGTTGCTAGGAACAGTAATAGCCAGCAGCCTCTGGATATGAGAAAAATATGCCCAATTGACACACCTACGAAATACAGCTTTAAAGCAAAAACCTGTCAAATTGATAGTTTATATACTTTGTAAATGTATGTGGGGAGCATGTTTTAAATATCAATAGTTTGAAAAGTGCCTAGCAGAGTACTGCAAGGGACACAGAAATGCAATACTGATTTCTGGGTGCTGAATGGATTAGGGGATGGTTGGTAAGGCTGCTTTGGTCACTGATGTCTCAGCCTTAGGGATCTTCATTGGAGTGCAGCCTACAAAGGAAGGCCAGGAGTTTGAGACCAGCCTGGGCAACACAGCGAGACCCCGTCTCTAGAAAAAAAATACTAATACATGGACTACGTTAATCTGCCTCTCAAAGAACCAAAGGTGGGGTGAGGTCCCTTCTGACTGAGATCCTTTGTGGCCTGAGTGAGAAGCAGAGTTTCCAGAACAAAGGCTGTGTCCCTATGCTTTGCCTTGGTCTCTCACAGTGGCATCTGTAAGGCTTTCCCTCCATTCCTTCAGGCGTTTCACCCTTCATATTCAAAACATGGATGGGAGTATGGTTTTTGTAATGACTGTACTTATTGAATAGAGGTGTCTAGTGATTGTTTTAAAACATAAGAATGAAACAATTTTGGTTCCTCCAGGAAGTACTTTTTTAACTCAGCCCTATGCAGCTGGGATTTCCAATTTGTAAAACCCTTGTTTTGCTTCTTAAAAGCCAGTTTGACCTTACTTACAAACACTCAGTTAGCAAACAGTCCCTAGAGTGGGCAGTTGCTCCTGCACCAAAGTACGCTCCCCACTTACTGGCACTGCCACTGTGAGAACAATGGGCATGTAGGAGCTGGTGGAGACAGGGGTGGCGGAAGAGAAGCAGCTGGGTGGGGCGTGGTCCTAGCCTTAACATTGACCCTCCATCACTTTTGTACACACGAACCTCCTCCCTCAAAAAAATTTTTCAGGCTTCGCGTTGGTGGCTCACGCCTGTAATCCTAGCACTCTGGGAGGCTGAGGCGGGTGGATCGCTCGAGGTCAGGAGTTTGAAACCAGCCTGAGCAAGAGCGAGACCCCGTCTCTACTATAAATAGAAAGAAATTAATTGGCCAATATATATAGAAAAAATTAGCCGGGCATGGTGGCGCATGCCTGTAGTCCCAGCTACTTGGGAGGCTGAGGCAGCAGGATTGCTTGAGCCCAGGAGTTTAAAAAAATAATATATAAAAAAAAAATTTTTTCAACAGAAAATGTAAAAATTAAAAATGTAAAAAAACAGGCCGGGCGCGGTGGCTCAAGCCTGTAATCCTAGCTCTCTGGGAGGCCGAGGTGGGCGGATCGTTTGAGCTCAGGAGTTCGAGACCAGCCTGAGCAAGAGTGAGACCCCATCTCTACTATAAATAGAAAGAAATTAATTGGCCAACTAATATACATAGAAAAATTAGCCGGGCATGGTGGTACATGCCTGTAGTCCCAGCTACTTGGGAGGCTGAGGCAGCAGGATTGCTTGAGCCCAGGAGTTTGAGGTTGCTGTGAGCTAGGCT